>OX637333.1:14757918-14952495 GCA_951799405.1 Agapetus fuscipes | reverse complement strand
CCGCTGCCCCTGGACTCCTGTGTGCTGTTCCTATTTTTAATGCTGATCATTATGTATTGTTTGTCTAATTATGTGGCTTTTCTGATCAATAAAATGCACGTCGTGCGATAACTACATAACTCTGTATTTTTGTTGTCTGTTTTTCCGCAGGCCGCGCTCGGGTGATCTCCAGCTAGATGCTTCCAGTGGACCGCTATTATACTCTTGTATGGGCCAGGACAACCATGACCCCATATCCTCCACGTATCTTCAGTGGCACATAGTGCGTGCTGCTATGTGCTACTTAAGGTACGTGTAGGATTTGGGGAAGTGGTTGTCCAGGCCCTAAATACCCCTGGAAGGGGTATAGGGTATATAGGTCGATTGGGGCAACTAGCTGGAGGGCACCCGAACGGCCGTAGGCGGAAAAAGAAATATATATTAGAAGAAGAGAAGGAAGGCTATTAGGGGAATAGGACGAGCCTATTATGAGAATAGGTATGGCCAATTGGAGTCTATTGTGAGAATAGACCGGGTTTATTCCTATAATCTACCAAGTCAATACTAAGAATAGGTTTCACTCTATTCTCAGAATAGATTTATCCAATTGTCAGAATAGATTTATCCAATTGTCACACTTTTCCTATTCTTACAATAGACCAAAAATTCCAATTGTCACAATAGACTTTCTCAATTGGATCTCAATTGGATTTCGTCTATTGTAGGAATAGCTCGTTATCCAATTGTCACACTTTTCCTATTCTCACAATAGGATATTTTTCTCAGTGTAGGTTGAAAAAAATATCTACCTTTATCAAAAATTGGTCAGAATGATACAGTCGGTTAGTATGTCATGCTTACCAAAATGGCGGTGACTAGCGACGTCCAAGCGTGTAGAGGGCTCTTGAGGTGTGATGTACACAAAAACAGTGCTTACCGAAGAAATGAGCCAGATTTTGATGTACCTACTACTGCTTTAACAAATACTACCTATACACAACAACACACACCTTTTAAGATTTTATTAAGACAAGTGTGAAATACCCTTTGAAATCTATCTTTGAACTTTCGAACAGGTTGCTAATTTTTTTTTCAAACTTAACGATTGTTAAAATCTAAAAATAAAATGTATGAAGTAAAACGATACAAGAAATGGTTGTCAAAGAACCGTCCTCTAGAAAGCTTTGTGCAACACTGATCACAATAATAAATTACTGAGTGGTGGGATGGATAATATAATATTTAAATATTTCATAATCTTATGTAAAGCTTGTTGTCAGAACATATTATGTACCAATGTTATTGTAATCAGGCTTAAGAATGTACCTACGTGGCAGATCATGGATGGGCAACCTTCCCGTACTTTATAAACGTTATATAACAAAAACGTATTTACATTTATGTCTTATTTTTATGCTTAATTTTAGGTCAGTCGATAACTCATTTGGTAAAAGACTTGTAGCTGGAGTTCGAATCCCAACGAGCGGTAAGAAATGATTTCCCGTTTTGGTGTTTATTTACCAGCAAGGCTTACCTCAGCCCTCTCAACAGTACCTACCAGTCTCTCGGGAGCTGTAAAACTGGGAGTTGGCATAAGGCCGACCCCTTTATCTGGAAAATTAAATAGGTTCCGCTCACCACATGTGACCCCTTTGGGAAAAGCGCAGCAAGAAGTTACACTACATGTGTAGCTTAGTTGCGTATTTTACATTTATATTTCTTAAATGGATTAATATTATTTGACCTTGTGATTCCTCATAACAAAACCATCAAAGTGGTTCCGATCGAAATATCACAATCCAAGTGGCCCCTGTAAGTGTAACTGTAACGCTGTCGCCGTACCACTGCGGGTGGCCAGAACCTTCGCACAGTCTCCTTCACTTATTCTCATCTTGGTTTACTTCTCTCACTTATCTTTTTTTTCAAACATAGCCGTATAAAAACATTCACTCTACGTATCCCAAATTTGTCTAATTTTACCAACCCACTCCATTCTCGGTCATTCTCTTTCTCTCTTGTTGAAGTTGAAGAAGCTGCACTTGTTATAAAATATTGCAACTTCTTGCCCCGCGTTCTCATCTCAGGGATGGCATATTGTGGCGAGTGGAACCTTTTTACTTTATAACAGTCCGTAGTAACTATCATTTGAGATTCATATTAAATGCATTCCCACATGCAGACACGCATAATTTCGCGCTCACACATGCCGCATGTGGACCTAAAATATAAAAACCCAATCTCAAATTAACATAAGCCCTGCAACTCTTACGGACCTTCCCTGAAACAGGGGTGACATTGGCAAAGTGAACCATTTTTTACAGAATGGGTGGTCAGCCTCATACCTACCTATAAGTCAAGGAATACAAGCAATTAATTACATCCAGTTATATAAACAAACAAACGCTAAAAAATCTACAAAACATCTATAAAAATGAAAATAATTGATTCTTGGCCTTAGCCGCCTACATTACAGATCAGCCGCCATTTTTTTCGGTCCTAACATTTCATCCAGAGTCATAACCTTTTTTGTACAAGCTCTCCATTTAATAATTTAAATTTGTAATCGTCGGCGAAAAAAAAACTGTCCTGCACCAGGACATGCCCCAGCCGAAAGCCTCGAAACTTCATCATCGTATGAACACCAATTTTTTTATTAAAAACATTAGATTTTATACCAGCATGAAAATTCAACATGACTGCCATACAAAAAAAAAACATAAAATTGCACGTGTCTCAAAAACTGCACCAACAACTTTTTTTTTAAATAATTGTGTGGTCGTTGCTTAAATTGTCACTTATAAAATTAGTAATGTCAACACTCTTGCTAATCTGTGTCTATGGGTTGCCATATTATGAAAGAAAAAAACCATTATGATTGGATCGGAAACAGAAGGGTTTACAACAAGGCCGTAGTTTACAATTATAATAACACGTACACACTTTTAAAAAAATATTCGGATTTTAGACGAATCGTTATAATATAAGAGAACTTCTAACTAAATATTTTGTTATGAAAATTGAATCCTAATAATAATCTTATATATAAAATTCTCGCCTCAAAATGTTTGTGGTTGAACTCCTCCGAAACGGCTTTACGGATAATAAATAATAATAATAATCTTATTTGCAAGGATATATTCATTCAAAGCTCTATGGGGCTTCCACACGCTTGCCAACCCATTACAAGCCAAGCGCACAGTGTGTCGTCTAGAACATGCTAGCTGGACAAAATTATTTTTGGCTGTTTTTGGGTGGAATTCGGTTTATTTATTTATGTTTTGATAAAATCAATGAAAATGAGTGGAATATGAGATGTAAAAATATTTATCTTCTGAAAAATAAATTTTGTAGATGTAATAATCATTTCAGGTTTTATTTTAATTCATGCATGTACTTAATGTGTGTGCGTGTTTTTTTAATGTCTTAAGTAATGTATCAAATTGTATTATTATTATTTTTTTAATATAATTTGAAAAAAAAAGTTTTTTTTTTCTATTTTTCAGAAGATAAATATTTTTACATTTCATATTCCACTCATTTTCATTGATTTTATCAAAACATAAATAAATAAACCGAATTCCATCCAAAAACAGCCAAAAAAAAATTGTCCAGCTAGCATGTTCTAGACGACACACTGTGCGCTTGGCTTATAATGGGTTGGCAAGCGCACAGTGTGTCGTCTAGAACATGCTAGCTGGACAAAATTTTGTCTAATGGACTAATTGGTATTTATTTTATTTATTATTAGGTTGGTATTTCCTTGACTTATAGGTTGGTATTTCCTTGACTTATAGGTTGGTATGAGGCTGACCACCCATACTGTAAAAAATGGTTCACTTTGCCAATGTCACCCCTGTTTCAGGGAAGGTCGGCAAAAGTTGTGGGGCTTATGTTCATTTGAGGTTTGGATTTTATTTGTAAGTACACATTCAGCATTTGTAAGCGCGAACTACACTTGTTGGTTTGTGGGCATACATCTGAGAGCTTTAAATGAATATATCCTTGCAACTTAGATTATAGATTATTATTATTATAGCATGTTCTAGACGACACACTGTGCGCTTAGCTACAAGCCAAGTGTGCAGTGTGTCGTCTAGAACATGCTAGCTGGACAAAATTAGTCCATTAGACAAAATTTTGTCCAGCTAGCATGTTCTAGACGACACACTGTGCGCTTGACTTGTGATGGGTTGGCAAGCGTGTGGAAGCCCCATCAGATGTATGCCCATGGGCGTACCC
Organism: Agapetus fuscipes; assembly: GCA_951799405.1. Classification (NCBI taxonomy): domain Eukaryota; kingdom Metazoa; phylum Arthropoda; class Insecta; order Trichoptera; family Glossosomatidae; genus Agapetus; species Agapetus fuscipes. The sequence goes on along the minus strand of OX637333.1, from coordinate 14,948,277 downwards.
AGGAAGAGCCAGGAGGGGGCGACTGCCCCCCCGATCATGTCTTGCCCCCTCCCTAGAGGAAATTGCGTGCCTACATACATCTTTCATACATCAGCTCTATCTTATTTACTTTTTTTTTTTTTTTTTTTTTATTTCAACAAGAATACAACAGCATTGAATAGAATTTTGTACATATATAAGATATTTTTTACAATTCATATCGCCTATTACTGTATTCTACGATTGATATTTTAAATTACAAATCATGCCAGGTAAATAAATAAAAACTAAAGAAAAACAAAAAAGACGCAGCATCCAAAACCAAAAACAAACAAATACACAAATCAAAACAGAATAAAAATAAATCTCGTCCTCATAATGGGATAAGGAAAGAAAGGTCAGGAGAAAGGGAAGGGAGTACAAATACAATGCGCACACCAAACACGTCAATGATGATTAATAAGCAATAAAAACAAAATAGGAATTGGGAATGATTAAAAAAAATAGAAATGAGATTCAAAAATGAAATTAAAATCCTGCAAGATTCAAAATCCTCTTTTTCAATGACTGTGCAGACAGAAAGAAAATGTCCAAATTAGGATCAGTCCTTTGGGCACTATTTACTGCAACGCAGGCTCTACTTGTAAAATAATTTTGCTTATAATTTGTCCTGGCTGCACCCACAATAAGGATTTGTCTCGATGAGTTCTGATTGGACAATGAAATGGAAGGAGGCTTGTGAGAGGCGCACTATCGATTTTGTTATTAACTATCCTATATATGAAGCTGATGTCAAGCATATTTCTCCTTGCCTCCAAAGATCGTATACCATAATGCTCCAATGCTTGGGAATAACTATTGAAATGTTGTCTATTGCGAAAGTTCAGTTGCTTGATAAGTTTTTTTGGACCATTTCAGTAGCATTTTAATATGGACAACATAATTGGGGTTCCAAACAGTCGAACAAAACTCAAGTACACTTCAATATATGAATTGAACAAGAAGGGCAATACTTGGGGATTCCTGAAAAGTTTAGTATTCCTAACAATAAAATATAACGTCGCTCTTTCAGTAATATGCTCATAATGGTTGATAAAACTCAGTCTCTCGTCCAACAATACACCCAAATCATTGACCACTGATTTTCTTCTGAGGCCATCAACACCAAAACTGTGGTCAAAAAGTATTTTACTACGATTTATTGTGTAAGTAATGACATTACATTTGTCAATATTAAGATATAACTGGTTGGCATTAGAGTAAGAAAGAATCGAGTTAAGATCAGACTGCAATTCTATACAATCCTCGATGGTATTAATTTGTTTAAATATTTTAGCATCGTCGGCAAACAACAGAATATTGGAGTACTTTATTGAGTGAATAATATCATTAATGTAAACAGTAAATAAAAGAGGCCCCAGGTGGGATTCCTGAGGTACACCAGAGTAAATACATCTATATACTGACTCATAGCCGTGAAGTGCCACTGCTTGGGATCTATTTTTAAGATAGGATACCTTAAGAGATCCACCTTAAGAGATCCCCCCTTATACCGATGTGCCAGAGCTTACTCAACAATATATTATTGATTATCTTGTCAAACGCCTTGGAGAAATCACTATAAACAGTGTCTACCTGATAGCCACTATGAATGGAATTGGTTACAACCTGAGTAAATTCTAATAAATTTGTGTCTACAGATTTCTTTTGACGAAAGCCATGCTGGCAGGGATAATTATTGTGTTTAGAATAGGGTTTATTTGGTCCATTATTATCTTTTCAAAATTTTGCCCAGAATAGGAAGCTTTGCGATAGGCCGATAATTCTCTATACAGCATTTATCACCACTTTTAAAAATTGGACATATCTGAGTTTTTTCCACAGTAATGGAAAACAACCTTCCCTAATTGATCGACTATATATGATGGCCAACGGCTTACCCAACACTGAGGAGCATTTCTTTATAAATAATCCAGGCAGCCGGTCAGAACCAGGACCCTTGTTCAAATCTATATAATAATATTAGGATGATTTATTTGGTGAGCGCTGTTTTTGTGTGTATCACACCTCAAGAGCCCTCTGCGAGCTTGGTCGTCGCTGTAGAAAGCGCCGATTCTCAAGCAAGACCCAGTTGTTGTAAGGTTGGATGGACCTTTCAGTGACCGGTCTTTGGTAAAGGTTTATGAATTTTTCAACTCAGCGAAGAGCACATTCGAAATATAAATGGTATATTTTTTGTGCTCCGCCGGGATCCGAATCCACAACCTTCCATTTACGAGTCCGAAGTGTTGCCACTGGACTACGGACCGGTCCAAGATGCCAACGACACGCGTTGTACCTGAGCGGTCACCCATCCAAGTACTATCCGCGCCCAATGTTGCTTAACTTCGGTGATCTATGGGAACCGGTGCTTTCAACATGGTTACGTCGTTGAGGTATTTTTCCACCAATGCATCATTTATCTCTATACCGCTAATCATTATGCCATTGGCAAGAGATATATCGCCTTCATCTTCATCTTCAACCGGAAACTCTTCAACGACATCACGCACATGAACAGATGGAAAAAAGTCGTTAAATGCATTACAGACAGACTCACTACCAATGAAATTTACATGACCTAATTTCATTATTTTAGGTATTCCATTAGTACCACGTCGTGATTTAAGAAATGTGAAAAGTGATTTGGGATTACTTTTCAAATCGCTCTCAACGTTTGATATGTAAATAGAATAGCAGTCACGCTGAAGAGATTTTTGTCTCCTCCTTAACGTTGAAAACGATTGATAATCCATTAAATTGCCATATTTCTTCCATTTTTTATGAAATACATTTTTTTCTTTAATAATGTTTATGAGAGACGTCGAAAACCATGGTGGATATGTATTACTGTGATTAAGTCTCTTTGAAGGTATATTGTTATGGATACAGGTCATCAAGATGTTATAAAACTTAGCGACGACACAGTCTATGCCAATATCTGAAAATTCAATATTCCAATCAATATTTTTAAGATCGGCATTAATCTTTAAATAATCAGCTTTGTGATACAACACTACATTACGCGAGTTATTTTTAAAAGTGTTGACCTTATCTGAGCGAATCTGTAACTCTACAATTATAGGTGTGTGATGTTTGTCAGCACTCACGAGGTATGAATCGGCCTCAGTGACCCCACACCTACAACTCGATATAACCAGATCAAGCAGTTTATCATATTCATTATGTACCATATTGTACTGGGTAAATCCCGTGGACGAGATAAGATCAATAAATGTGGAGTGGGCTGCACCACAATTATGACTTCCAATTTGGGGAAGATCATTATCACCCAAAACCCATTTCAACTGGGGCAGGTTATAATTGTTGAGAAATATTAGGTAGGTATATATGTTACATCACTACTAAATTATATTTGTTGTCTCTGGTACTTCTTCCTGTCATCAGCATGGCTGACTAGTAAAAATATATTGTGAATTCGTAAATAAAATAGTTTTAATTAATCAACCCTCGATCCCACAACTTAACAATAATCGCCGACCAGCATATACTCATCATGTAGATTATGCAGAAAATTCAAAATTCATACTTGTATACATAACTCTCGCGTCAAAATGTTTGTGTTTGAACTCCTCCGAAACGGCTTTACGGATCCTCATGAAATTTTGTAGGCTTATTGATTTGTATCAGAATCGGAAAACAAGTATATTTCATATAGCCATATGATTAAGAAGAGCGTACACAATTTTGTCATTCAGTTTTTTTTGTATTTTTCTGTTATTAGTCATCATAGCATACATACGATCTGAAATTTTCACATTTCGAGTCCAACTTTTCAAGAGTAAAAAAAGGAGTAAACGTATCGTTCTCTCGATTATCTGCCCGTACATTTTTTTATTAAGAGATCAAGCAATGAATATGCCAGGTGCTTTAATGAAATACATTAAATTGAGAATTTCATGATTGGTTTTTGTTTCAAATCTTTGTAAGAATAAAAAGTAAAAAGATCAAACTTTGTCTTATACCACCTTTATCGTTAATTTTAATTGTTAATATCGTTTTCAGAACACCTCCATCTTCATGTAACAAAGAATTACTATTTTTTTTGTTTTTGTCGGCGGTTATCATCTACAGCACTCCTTTTTTCTCTTTGTCTACATCTCATTCTCACACACTTACAATACCTACATACGTTATTTTTCTTTAAAAACTAAAATATTTACTTAAAAGAATGTACATGGCAGAACAACGTTTGCCGGGTCAGCTAGTAATAATATAATAATATTAGGATGATTTATTTGGTGAGCGCTGTTTTGTGTGTATCACACCTTAAGGCGTGTTATAAAGCTAAATCTGCCATTTTTGTTTCTTACACTTTATGGTTTTAGCAAAATAGTTACAGTAATAAAAAAATCAAGCATTTTTATTAATTGTTTATCTTAATTATAAAGCTTGAACAAAATATATAACGAATTGCCACCACAAAAAAATATTTAAAAAACGCGTTTTTTTTACATTTTAAACTTTTTTTTTCGTGTGTGCTTTAATTACATTACTATACATTGTTTAGGTTCTTAGGTACTTAACATTTTTTTTATAATGTCAATAGTTTTGGAGTAAATATGGAAAAACTGTGTTCTTTGATTTAATTAAAATTTAATTCATTTAGTAGTTTCAGTTTTTCCATATTTACTCAAAAACTATTGACATTATAAAAAAAATGTTAAGTACGAAACCTAAACAATGAATAGTTTTGTAATTAAAAAGCAAAAACAAAATTCCAAAATACAGCACACACGAAAAAAAAGCTAAAAATGTAAAAAAACGAGCTTTTTTTATATTTTTTTGTGGTGGCAATTCTTAAGTTATATATTTGTTCAAGCTTTATAATTAAGATAAAAAAGTAGTGAACATTCTTGATTTTTTTCATTACTGTAACTATTTTGCTAAGACCATAAAGTGTAAGAAACAAAAACGGCAGATTTAGCTTTATAACACGCCTTAAGAGCCCTCTAAGGGCCGGTATTTTCACATTTTAAGCTAAAGTAGTTTATATAGCATATTTTACGCCCGAGATATCCTATAGTAACACCAAAACAGTATTTTCATTCGCATTTTGCCTATAGGCTATCTGTAGTGTATACCGAAGATACCCGAAGTAATTGCATTGCTACCATCATGGCTACCATCGTGACAAAACTTGAAAAATGTAAAAAAAACCTCAAATACTGCATTTGGCCACATAAATATATGGTCAACAGCCACGAATTCAAGATTTTTTTTGTCTATGTTAGTTTTTTTATAACTGTCAGATGCCATATTGACGTGATATTAACATCCACTTGACATCCGCCTGCAATGCACCAACAAAGATGGCGCTCTGTGATAATATGATATGATTTTTAATTATAAGTGCGTAAAACATTTAGTGAGGCATTTAAAAACGGATTTTACAAACTGTGTTGTAGATAAGTTCATAAATCCGTTGTGATTTGCTTGCCAATAATTTCAAATGTGCCGAGTGAATTCTTCCGCGTTCCTACCAAATACTCGGAGACATTGAGGGAGACGAAATATTTTCGATTTGCACCTGCAAACATAATCAGTAATTCTTTCGACATCTGACCCGTTGCTTTCCATGACAAAATTGAAGTAAATATAGTGTGTTTTCTAAGGGAATAATTGCTAAAATTCGACTCAAAACTACATAGCCGCTGTAAATAACAGATGAGAAAAGATGCCATATTGGAATTAGCTATAGATAAAACGTATGCTCCCCAAGATTGGCTAGCAAAAATATCGTTGCTATTAGACTATTTTCTTGCTAAAGCATATTTCAAAATACCGTTTTTAAGATTTTAAGCTATAGTAAGTCATTTTTATGCTATTAGGCGCATATGCTAACGATGAAACTACCGGGCCTTAGTCCTCTCCTAGTCCTCTGGCATTGAATATAAGCGCTCTAACCAACTTAGCTATGGACCAGACAATATACAAAAAGCTGCACATGTCTTTTCTCCTCCTGAGGGGTCACTTGTAGCATGTTGAACCTATTTATATTTAGTTTTTCACTTGGTCCCTTGTCGGAACAAAATAATCCAAGTGGTCTCTGCCCTCTGGTTATATGAAGCAATGCAAGGGGTCCAGAATAATGATTAAATTGTAGATAGCCACATAAGATACAGGTACGAAATGGTTTTTAACGACCGCAAAAATGCACAACTTAGATTACATAGTATATTATCTAGGTTTTTGGCAGTTACTTCGTGAAAGTTCATTTTAATAGATTAAAATAAAAAACTTATTTGTTACTTATGAGTTTTTATTATTTTTTAAACACTACCGGTTTCGGGAGAAGCAATACCTCCCATCTTTAGTTTATATTTACACCTGAAGATGGGAGGTATTGCTTCTCCCGAAACCGGTAGTGTTTAAAAAATAATAAAAACTCGTGTGAATTGTAACAAATAAGTTTTTTTATTTTAATCTAGATTACATAGTATTTTTTTCGCTCCTGGACCTAGAGTTCGCCACCCATATAAATTATACCTTTCCACTAAGAATACAACAAACTGGTTTTGTTCATCTTTTATCAGCTTTTCTACGATAACTGGCTAAAGATTCTTACAGTGATGCAAGGAACTTTATGAACGTGGCCGAAAACAGAACTACCGGAGCCATCATTATATAATATGTTTCTTAATTTTGATAGTTCACTGTAAAGTGTGACTACGACGTCATAAATAACCATCTTAATGAGGTTGATTGGTCTTTCCTTGATACAAATACTGACGTAAATGAAATTGTGTCACAATTTTACAACGTTATAAATAGTTCCGTTCACGATTTTGTGCCTATCAAACGGCCACCATGGGGGAACTACCCCAAATGGTTCACACGCGAACTTGTTGATAAGATTAGTTTGAAAAAAAGATTGCATGCCCAGTATAAGGCAACTGGGGACCCCAGTGACTACGAAGCATTCAGTAGGGTAAGAAAGGAGTGCCAGGTGCTTTCAGCAGCGCTAAAACGTGAATTTTATAGAAACATAGAGAGTCAGTTACCAGGAACCTCCGTGAATTTGTATAAACTTGCCAAATCTTTAAAAGACGATCATAGCGATTACCCGAAAATAATGTATTTCAATGACAGGTCTGCCAATAGCGTGAGTGATGTAGTGGACTTATTTAGAAAATATTTCGTGTCAATCTACGAGGACGTTCTCATGGGTGTCAACACTCCGGCGCTCCCGCTGACTGATCGAGTTCATATCGCGCGTGTGATATTTTCCGTGTCGGACGTGCAGCGTGGTATTGATTCGCTGGATACTAATAAATCTGCAGGTCCTGATCAACTGCCGCCTGTTTTTATTAAGAATTGTTCAAATGTTATGTGTTGGATTTTACAAAAAATATTTAATAAATCTATTGAATCGGGAATTTTTCCAACAGCTTGGAAATCTAGCAACATTATTCCAATTTTCAAAAAGGGAGATAAATCTGATGTCACTAGCTATCGCCCAATACGTATACAATCCTGCATACCGAAGTTGTTCGAATGTATTCTTCTCAGTAAGATTAAGAGTGACTTAGCACTCGTTATATCGGACCAACAGCATGGTTTTATGCAAAACCGATCGACCTTGACAAACCTTTTGGAATTTCATTGTGATATCATGGATGCTTTTGTTACCAGGAGTCAGACGGACTGTGTATATCGCTGCCCTAGTTCAATACTCAGACATCTTACACAAAGCTAGTTTCGAGAAAATCGAAAAAGAAGGTTTGTAATCGCTATGATAATTACAGTTAACTTTGTTTTAAAGTCACTTAACGCAACAATGTGTAGCTTAGTTGCATTAAGTGACTTTAAAACAAAGTTAACTGTAATTATCATAGCGATTACAAACCTTCTTTTTCGATTTTCTCGAAACTAGCTTTGTGTAAGATGTCTGAGTATTGAACTAGGGCAGCGATATACAGACTACTCCAAGGCGTTTGACCGCGTCTCCCATACAATATTGTTGGCAAAGCTTCTTTCTCTTGGTATTGATGGTGCACTCCTTGCGTGGTTTTCGAGCTATCTTGCTGAAAGGGAACTTAGGGTTTGTGTGTCGGGCGTTGTTTCATCTCCTTTTTTGGCGAAGAGCGGTGTGCCGCAGGGCTCACATCTCGGACCCATTTTGTTTAATATATTTGTCAATGATCTCCTGAGCGGGTTTGACGGGGTGAGATTTGTCATGTTTGCTGATGACTTGAAAATTTACAGAGTGGTTAACTGTATTGGTGACTGCGAGATATTACAAAGAAATATTGACGTGCTTTATGACTGGTGTGTGAAGAATGATTTAACTTTAAACATAGAAAAATGTCAAGTAATGCGTTTCCACAAAATTAAGAATCCCACGGTGTACCCTTACTCGATTGATGGTACACAGCTTATGTCGGTTGCGCAAATCAAAGATTTGGGAGTATTGTTGGACGCGGGATTAACATTTGTACCACACATAAAGGCAACTGTGGATAGGGCACTCAGAACATTAGGATTTTCCTTACGACTGTGTGAAAAATTTTATAACGTGCACACCTTTATTTATATTTTTACAAGTTTGGTGAGGCCACTGCTGGAGTATAACTCCGTGTTGTGGTCTCCTCACTACCAGGTACATATACGTAGTATAGAAAAGGTACAAAACAAACTACTTCGCTTTATCAACTTCAAACTCGGAATACCCATCTCGGATATCAATTATAACCAACTCCGAGAATCGTATAAACTTGCACCGCTCTCGGCTCGGAGAAGTGCTGCTGACATGGTTTTTCTATACAAACTCATTAATGGCTTGACCGACGCGCCCCAACTCCTATCAAAAATTAATTTCCGTGTCCCAATAAGGAACACGCGTAACGTGGATACTTTTGATGTGGCAGACTGTGCCGTGAACTACCAGTATTACTCGCCTTTTCAGCGACTGCCCAGGGAGGCGAACAAGCTGGAGGTTGATATTTTCTCCACGGGATTCTATACATTTAAAAAAAAAAAAAATAGTATGTAGGTATCCGCATTTTGTCGGTCTCTCATTATCCATTCTTTCCACAGGCCCAAGCCATCTCAACACATTTTTTTTTGTACCTTTAGTTTCACATCTTCTTTCTTTCTTTGCACAACACATTGTAAATTGTATGTTGTATTGCATTGTATGAAATTTTTTTATAAAAAAATCCTTGAAATTTTAAATGATCTTTTGTTTATTCTATTAATTTTAGCAAATTTTACACCTGATTTAGTATATTATGTTTGTGACAACCCTGATCAAATAATGAAGATTTGTTGTTATTACAACAATTTTTGTATACAACAATTGCTTACACTGGTTTATGGTTTTTGCATTATTATTTTTAAAGTTTATTGTTATTATTTTTAAATTGTTAGTTCTATTGCTTTATAACCATCGTATATTTACATCTTTGTATATTATTTATGTGTCATTTATTTGTGTTATATTTTAAGATATTAGTTTTATACCTATAGATACAGTACCTACTTATGTACCTACATATTTATCGCAATGTTGTAAAAGGCTATATAGCCGTTTATTCTTCTTAAATAAATAAAGTGTCTCTGTTGTTTTTCGCGTGGTTATCATTTCATATTTTTTTTTAAAAAGAGACACGCTTGTCGATTGACATGCTAAAAGTTATGAGAAGTGATGTCATGATTTTGTTTAAAAAAACGTATGAAATGCCTGTTCATTTTTATGTAACTAGCAGTACCCGGCGTGTTTCACTACGCCATTTGGGCATGTGGTATCAATTTATTTTTACAGATAAAAGAGGAAACAACAGGATCAAAAAAAAAAGTGTGCCAATCGGAATCAAACTTCACACAATTCATCTCTAGGTTAATCTTCACGTTTTCTAAAAAAAAATGGTCTACAACTGTTGAGCGGCAGAGCCAAGCATAGGGAAAATCGATTGCGGTGCTTCCATTTATATTTTAGATAAAAAAAAATCGGCTATGTGACGTCACTCATCTAATCTATTCTAATTTGCATGGATATAATTATTACATTTGGAATTCACATAAAGTGCATACCCACAAGCAGACACGTATAAGTTCACACTTGCACATTCTGCGTGTGAACCTACAACATTAAAACCCAAATCTCAAATGAACATACACCCTGCAACTCTTTGCTGACCTTCCCTGAAACAGGGGTGACATTGGCAGAGTGAACCATTTTCCATTTATGGTTGGTCAGATGCATATACAAGAACAGAATATAAACAATAAATTAAATTTTATAATTATGCTCGTACAATTAAAAAACAATCTATAAAATTCACTATTCTCTCTTGGGCAAAGTGAATACATAAATGTATTCCAAACAATCAGGAATATTTTTCAATGTAACCGCACTGTGCAGTATGCAGTTGGGGTACAATACGATGCACTTATGTAAGTGTATTTTTCAACTATCTCCATCTATAATCTATAATCTATAATCTAAGTTGCAAGGATATATTCATTTAAAGCTCTCAGATGTATGCCCACAAACCAACAAGTGTAGTTCGCGCTTACAAATGCTGAATGTGTACTTACAAATAAAATCCAAACCTCAAATGAACATAAGCCCCACAACTTTTGCCGACCTTCCCTGAAACAGGGGTGACATTGGCAAAGTGAACCATTTTTTACAGTATGGGTGGTCAGCCTCATACCAACCTATAAGTCAAGGAATATGAATAATAAATTACATTTAAATATAAAAAAGAACAAAACCTTACAAAGAAATCTATACAAAAAAAAGTCAAAAATTTCCTATGCAAAAAATGTAGCAAATGAATACACCAACATTAGAAATCAACATTGCAGATTAGCCGCCACTTCTTCCTGTCCTTGCATACTTCTTTCATTTCATCCAGAGTCATAACCTTTTTCATACAAGTCCTCCTTTTATTATGACTCTGGATATCCCATTCATTCGCTATTTCAGAGATTTGATCCTTCCATACTTTTCTCGGTCTTCCTCTACCACGACATCCATCTATTCTAGCAACATATACTTTCTTTGTCAATCTTTCATCACTCATTCTCTCCAAGTGCCCGAACCATCTTAACATACTTCTTTTAATCTTCACTTTCACACTTTCCCTTACACCACATTCTTCTCTTACAAAATCATTCCTCACCCTGTCACTTCGTTTTTTCCCAATCATACTTCTTAGATAGTCCATTTCTACTGTATGGACTTTACTAATTTCCCTTTCACTCACCGTCCAGGCTTCACTTCCATACATCAAGGTTGGCACTAGTATACCACCGTGCACCGCCAATCTAACATTTTTTGAGAGATTTTGGTTCCTGGCGATGCAAGCGGTCGCACCCAGTACACACCTGCCTTTCATTATTCTTCTTTCAAATTCACCGGCCATTCTTCCATCTTTTTCAAACTTACTTCCCAAATATACAAACTCATTTACAACATCAACATTCATTCCATTAATTTTAAATTCATAATTCATATTTTCATCATCTCTTTCAAAAATCAAAACTTTCGTCTTTCTTGCATTCAACTTCAAATTATTACCTTTCAAAGCTTCGTTTAATCTAGAGAGCATGATTTGCAATTCCACTGCTGAATCAGATACAAGGACTGCATCATCCGCATACAGTAGAACGCTTACTTTGCTCTCTCCTATCATTAATCCACAATCATCAAGTCTAGCATCTCGAACACACTTGTCCATGACTATGTTAAATAGCCATGGGCTCATCACACATCCTTGCCTTACACCCTTAAAAACTTCAAACCATTCACTATACTCACCATCAATACGAATGCAGGCCATACTCCATAAGTGTTTAATTTATGTTGAATTTATGACTGCCTGTCCTGTAATTATCCCGGCCAAGTGAAATCACATTTTTTCCCCACATTTAAAATGTGCTTTATCCATTATTTCACTAAGTGAAAAAAAACGCAACGCAACTAAGCTACACATGTAGTGTAACTTCTTGCCGCGTTATCCCCGAAGGGGTCGCATGTGGCGAGTTGAACCTATTTATTTTTACAGGTAAGGGGGCCGGCCTTCCGCCAACCACTTCAGTTGAAGTGGTGGTTTCCCAGCTTCTGAGGGGTCTGGTACTTATTTCTTTTGAAGGCTGAGTAAACCTTGCCGGTATTTTATTCTGGGGTTTGAAATAAACACCGAAACGGGAAATCATTTCTGATCCTACCCTCGGTGGGATTCGAACCCGAGCTCACGGCATGGAATGCAAGCACTCTACCAACTGAGCTATCGACCGGACAAGTGAAAATTTTAGGTTATGCACACGGAACATTTTCTATTGACAACAAAATTGTAAGTCGCACGGCCTGGTATGGGAAAAGGCAAACATTTTGTTTTTCTTGGTTGCTTTGGACCATTGTCAACCAAGCTTATTCATTGTAGAAGAAAGACGTTTAACTGCCGAGAAAAAAACAATCTTTAAACTTGTGGTGAGTCTATTATTTTACAGAAAAGCGTTTTTTTTAAAACAACCAAATTATGTATATCTTAATTCTTAATTAAAACTATGAACAAAACATCTGGAAGGTTTCAATAATAATAATCCTTTATTATATTACCCTTCATCGTCGTCTTTCGTCGTCACTCGCTTTGAGTTTCGATTTTCAAAATTAATGCCACCACAGCAGATGAAATACATTTGCAAACATAGAAAAGAAAATTTTGTATATATGCTGCAAAACAGGACCATTCATGTATGTGTTTGAGAAACACACTCCAATACACTATAACTTCTTTCAATATTTACACAAAAATTTTTTTTTTTCGTAAAACAGTAGTTTTTAGTAGAAGTAATTATAATTTCTGAAAAAAGTATTTTTTAAAAAGCCGCCACATTTTTTTAAACCTGTTTTTGTTTTGTATTGAAATGTAAGAAAATGTATGCAAAATGGAAAAAAACTAAATAGACATCTAGCGGCAAAATTCGAAAGTTTTTTTTTTTTAGGATATTTTTTTTTTATTTGATACAAATCAAAAAAACAACAAACAAAAAAATTAAAATGGATTTAAATCTATAATCTTAGTTGCAAAGATATATTACAACATTCTCACAAGCAGACACGTATAAGTTCACACTTACACATGTCCCATATGAACCAAAAAACCCAATCTAAGATATTATGTTGAGTTTACAGATACTATAATATAATCTATAATATATAATCTAAGTTGCAAGGATATATTCATTTACAGCTCTCAGATGCATATCCATAAACAAACACGTGTAGTTCGCGCTTACAAATGCTGAATGTGTAGGTACTTACAAATAAAATCCAAACCTCAAATGAACATAAGCCCTACAACTTTTGCCGACCTTCCCTGACACAGAGGTCTATAATCTAAGTTGCTAGGATATATATGGATTCAAAGCTCATATACAATGCATGCCCACAAACAAACTTTTGCCTGTAACTTTTGCCAACCTTCCCTGGAACAGGGGTCTAATCTAATTTAATCTAAGCTGCAAAGATATATGTCATTTAAGATTTATATTAAATGCATTCCCACAAGCAGACATGTATAATTTCGCGCTTACACATGCCGCATGTGGACCTACAATATAAAAACCAAATCTCAAATGAACATAAGCCCTGCAACTCTTGCCGTCGTTCCCTGAAACAGGGATGACATTGGCAAAGTGAACTATTTTTACAGCATGGGTGGTCAGCCGCATACTAACCTATAAGTCCAGGAACATACACGACAAATTACATTTTTTAAATCAACAAATAATAATATGTCTGGACATCAAAACTAAAAACAAAACCAATTCCTATTTAATTTTAATGTTAAGTCTTCTTTTACTTTATTTTAATTTGGATCTGTTATGTGTATAAGTAATTAAGAATTTTTGTAAATCATTTATATTTTTTTGTGCTCCTTAACTGTTGGTGTGAGGCTGACCCCCGTGCTGTAAAAATCGTTTCACTTTTGCCAATGCCACCCCGGTTCAGGGAACGGCGGCAGGAGTTGCAAGATTTATGTTCACGTGAGGTTTTGTTTATTTTTATGCACACATGCAAAATGTGTAGGCGCGAACCTACATGTGCCTGTCTGTGGGCATGCATTTAATATGAGTCTTAAATGTTAACATATCTTTGCAGCTTAGATTATAGATTATAGATAGATAGCCGCCAAAATTACAGATCAACCGTCATTTCTTTCTGTCCTTAAGGGTGCGATCCACACATATTCAAGATTTTTTTTTTTAAAGTATGTTTTCATTTATTTTTTTAGAGCATGATTAAGACATAAATTAATATTTTAAAAATATACCTAAGATTAATCAACATTTAAACTATTTATCATATTTTTTTCAAAAGTCAAATAAATTATTTACGTATATAAATCAAAGCTTAATCGGGACTTGTTTTTGCTAGTTGCGGAAAGAGCTTTGCTAAAAAGCATATCCTACAAAAACGAAAAAAAAATCTTAATTTTTTCTATGATAGAATAAATTTAAAAGAGTTTGTTGAAGGCATGATCAGATTACTTTTTTGAAATTTGATTTTGCTTTCCATATTTTACCTTTTGAATATTGCAAAATTTTTTTTTTTTTTGTATTTTTCGTACACGTTTTTTTCCGACATTTAAAGTTTTAAAAAAATAAATGAAAAACTAGTCATGTAGATAAAGTCTTTTTTAAACCTATAACAACAAAACAAATAGTCGAAATATTTTTTTTCATGGGTTTTTTCCTTATTTCGCAAACCTTTAAAATTCTGTTCAAAATGAATCAGTTTCCCTTTGTTCTTCAAGGGGCTCGGACGTGGGATCTGTGCCGCTTGCTTGTCCAACCTCTCTACCGCACGGTACTTCTCCCTCACACACGCAGAGCATATGGGTTGAAGGCAACGTGTATTACAAAACATATGCACTCGTCTGCTGTGATTGGAGCTTTGAAAAATAATAATCTAAAATATAAATTACGGAAAAGAACGCATTACAACTGTAAAGTCGGAAAATTTCTTTATTTTTGTAGTATGTTTTTGAAACATGGAATTTATCATCAAAGCAATTATGTGTCGTGCTGAAAATGACTATTAACATTTAAGATTCACAATTCATGTGCGCTCAAATAGATTCAAAACGCACATCTAAATCTAAGTTGCAAATATATGTATCATTTGAGATTCATATTAAATGCATTCCGACAAGCAGACACGCATAATTTCGCGCTCACACATGCTGCATGTGGACCTACAGTATAAAAACCCAATCTCAAATGAACATAAGCCCTGCGACTCTTGCCGACCTTCCCTGAAACAGGGGTGACATTGGCAAAGTGAACCATTTTTTACAGTATGGGGGGTCAGCCTCATACCAACCTATAAGTCAAGGAATTTATTTTTTACAGATAATTTACACAAAAACAGCGCTCATCAAATAAATCAGCCTAATTTTTTTTTTTTTAGCCTTCAGCTCCACAGTAATAGGATATTTCTTTAGAATAGGTGCATTCCGTAGCGACGGTCAAGTTCGGCTCTTGAGGAGTGTTTCGCATCACTTTAGAATAAACACAACTAAGCTGCACATATGGTGTAACTTCTTGCCTGCGTTATCCCCGAAAGGGTCGCATGTGGCGATTTGGGACCTATTTATTTTTACAGGTAAGGGGGCCGGCCTCACACCAACCACTTTCAATTGAAGTAGGGGTTTTCCAGCTCCCGGGGGGGCTGGTTCTCCTTTCTTGTGAAGGCTGAGTAAACCTTGCGATCGAACCCTTGCTCTCAGCATGGAATGCAAGCATTTTACCAATTGAACTATCGACCTTTTTACGAGCTTGGTCGTCGTCGCTACAAAGTGTCAATTCTCAAGCAAGACCCAGTTGCTGTAAGGCTGGATGGAGCTGTGGTTACCGGTCATGGGTAAAGGTTCATAAATTTTTCAACCCAGTGAAGAGCAAATTTGAAAATATAAATGGCATATTTTTTGTCCTCCGCCGGGATTCGAACCCACAACCTTTCAGTTACGAGTCCGAAGCGTTACCACTTGCACTACGGACCAGTCATCACAAGAATAATTATTATTATACAGATTATGACAAAAAAAAAATTGTTTCGCAAATCATTTTACTATTGTAATATTATGTCTTTCAATGGAAATAGGATATTATGTTAAACAATGGTTCTTTGTTCAAATTTTACCTACCAGGATAAAAAGGCTTCTCGATTTTTGAATGTCATTTTTCTATGACTTATGCTTACCAAGTGACCTTATCTAAGCTGCAAGGATATGTTACATTGGGGGATTCACATTATATGCATTCTCACAAGCAGACACGTACAAGTTCGCGCTTAAACATGCCGCATGTGGACCTTCAATAGAAAACCCGTATTTCAAATGAACATACACCCTGCAACTCCTGCCGACCTTCCCTAAAACAGGGTTGACATTGGCAAAGTGAACCATTTTCTACAGAATGGGTGTTCAGCCGCTTACCATATATTGCATACCGCATATAATATTTGTTTATTTATTTCCGAAAAACATAAACATACGTGTAAGTACATAACATACGTGTACATAACATACGTGTACATAACATACAGGGTTTTTCCCCCAAACTTTAGGTATAAACCGCGAAGTCAAGGAATTGTTCCTCAATGTTCATCTAAAAAAATACGACTCAGCTTTATATAATTTGTAGTGTAACTTCTTGCAGCGTTATCACCGAAGTGGCGATAGTAAACTTATTCCAACCACTTCAGTTGAAGTGGGGGTTTTCCAGCTATCTCAAGGGTGGTTCACATAACTCTGAGTAAGCCATGCCGGTGGGTTTGAAATAAACACCGAAACGGGAAATTATGATGGCAATGACACCCTGACTCTGACTCTCATTCTTTGTTAAAAATATATGATTTTTTTAACCCAACGACGAATGTATTAAACAAGAACGAAATTAAGCAAACACATATAGTGTAACTTATTGCCCGCGTTATCCCCGAAGGGGTCGCATGTGGCAATTCGGGACCTATTTATTTTTACAGGTCGATAGCTCAGGTGGTAGAGTGCTTGCATTCCATGCCGAAAGCTCGGGTTCGAATCCCACCGAGGGTGTCAGAAATGATTTCCCGTTTCGGTGTTTATTTCAAACCCCAAAATAAAATACCGGCAAGGTTTACTCAGCCTTCACAATAAATGAGTACCAGCGCTCTCGGGAGCTGGGAAACCTCCACCCCCCGCCCCCTTACCTGTAAAATAAATAGGTTCAACTCGCCCCATGCGACCCCTTCGGAGATAACGCGGCAGGAAGTTACACTATATGTGTAGCTTAGTTGCGTTGCGGTAAGGGGGCCGGCCTCACACCAACCCCTTTAGTTGAAGTGGAGGTTTCCCATTTCCCGAGGGGATTGTTTCTTATTTCTTGTGAAGGCTGAGTAAGCCTTGCCGGTATTTTGGGCTTGAAATAAACACTGAACCCTTGCTCTCCGTATATAATGCAAGCATTCTACCATTAACTGAGCTATCGACTGGACTTTTTACGAGCTTGGTCGTCGCCACAAGGCGCCAATCCTCAAGCAAGACCCAGTTGCTGTAAGGGTGGATGGCCCTTTGGTGACCGGTCATTGGTAAAGGTTTACGAATTTTTCAACCCAGCGAAGAGCAAATTTGTATATTTGGTAAAATTTGGCCAAACGCTATATTTTTTGTGCTCCGCTGGCATTCGAACCCACAAACTTCCATTCAGAGTCCGAAGTGTTATCACTGGACTACGGACCGGTCTGTTTTAAATAATATAAATTATATTATTTTTTACTCCGTCGGGATTTGAACCACGACCCTTGTCTGGAGCGCTAATCACTAGAACACGGACCAGTCTATCTTATAATATATAAATCTATTTTTAGATTGCCGCCTTTGATTCTATATGACTCATCTATAATAGACTTCAGGTAGAGTCTTTTGAATTACCAACAAAGAAAGTAGGTAACAATACAAAAGTCCGACAAGCTGATTCCTAGAAAACCCTGTCTACCTTTGTCTACAGTTTGTTGACATAATGACTTTCATGTGCTTATAGCAGCTTATAGTCACTTGCAGTTTTTTTTTTGTTTTCTGGTATGCTGGTTTTTATTTGAATGGCTCTGTATAGTCACAGATTTTATTATTTCCCCCGAAACTCTTTTTGAATTGAAAAAGAATTATGAAATTAAAATATAATTTTTTTGTCTAATCTAATCTAATCTAAATTGCAAAGATATGTTTCACATTACATTCAGTCTCACAACCAGACACGTACAAGTTCGCGCTTGCAAATGCCTCAACATAAAAGCCAAATCTCAAATGGACGTACACCCTGCAACTCTTGCCGTCCTTCCCTGAAACAAGGGTGACATTGGCAAAGTGAACCATTTTTACAGCACGGGTGGTCAGCCTCATACTGTGACAGACATTGTATTTGATCCTCAATTGTATTTTCAAGCAGTTTTAAATCAAGAACTACTGTATTTCGTTAATGAGTTTTGAATTACAATATTCCTTTTTCAGTTTACAAAAACACGTCATTTACATATATGTATAACAATTAGGTTTTTAAGTAATGTGAAAAAGAGATT
The DNA here is from genome assembly GCA_951799405.1 of Agapetus fuscipes. Lineage (NCBI taxonomy): Eukaryota > Metazoa > Arthropoda > Insecta > Trichoptera > Glossosomatidae > Agapetus > Agapetus fuscipes. Next base: position 14,929,667 of record OX637333.1, on the reverse strand, counting down.
AGTTTGATTTCTTGATTTCTTCTAAGTAAAGTAAAGGGTCACACAAAATAATGGCTATCGTGGCCGGTCCGTAGTTCAGTGGTAACACTTTAGACTCTGAATGGGAAGGTTTTGGGTTCGATTCCCGGCGGAGCACAAAAAATATACCATTTATATTTTTAAATTTGCTCTTCGCTCGGTTGAGAAATTCAAAAACCTTTACCAATGACCGGTCACGTCCATTCAGCCTTACAGCAACTGGGTCTAGCTTGAGAATTGGCGTTTTGTAGCGACAAAAATCAAGCTCGTAAAAAGGTCGATAGCTCATATATTATGGTAGAATTCTTTCATTCCATGCCGAGAGCAAGTGTTCGATCTCAAGGTTTACCTACTCAGCCTTCACAAGAAATGAGAACCAGCCCCCCCGGGAGTTGGAAAACCCCCACTTCAACTGAAAGTGGTTGTTGTAAGGCCGACCCCCTTACCTGTAAAAATAAATAGGTCCCGAATGGCCACATGCGACTCCTTCAGGGATAACACAGGCAAGAAGTTACACTATATGTGTAGCTTAGTTGTGTTTTTTTTTTTTTTGCGTGATGGGAGTTTCACAAAAGTCGTATGTAAAAAAAATCTACAAACGGCAATAGCAAGTCGAGCATATTTTGTGGGGCTAAATCCATACGGTCTGAGGCAAAAGGGGTTGGGGGGAAACGGGTCGCAAATTTGACAGCTATCGGCGCGGTGCAACATGAGAGCGCACCCTTAAATACTTCTTAAATTTCCTCCAGAGTAATAACCTTCTTCATACAGGCTCTTCTTTTGTTGGGTGACATTGGCAAAGTGCAACATTTTTTTTCAACAGTTTGGGTGGTCAGCCTCATACCAACATATAAGTCAAGGACTATAATGGAGCAAATTAAAACCGGTTTCTTTTTTTTATTTGCTTTTAGTTTTCTTTCTTTTGTTAAAAGACTTAAAAAAAAAATTGTTTATAAAAACTGCATTTTTTTTACATGTTTTCTAATGATTGATTCCCTAGATGCAAAACTATGTGCAATATACACATTGCCTAATGTTAAGGGGTTGGGCTGCGTAGCAGCCAGGGGCGGAGCCCCTAGTCCTTTATTATATTCTCCTACTTGGTCGTCAATCGCTTGGAGTTCGATTTTTAAATGATAAAAATCATCTACTCTCGGGGATCGAACACGAGACCTCCCGGGCCGGAAGCAGCGACTTTGCCGATTGCGCCATCCCGTGACTCTGCATCATGTCAAAAAAAAAAATTTATACAGTGACTGCACATGACTTTATAGCATAAAATACGGTCATGTTTAGGTCATAGTTAATTTTCATAACAAAACATTTAGTTGTGTGTAAGTAATGAGGCTAATCTATTTAAGTAGTCGTCTTTTTGCAGTATTATCATTGATCCCGTTTGTAGAAGAATTGCTACCAATAATATTACAATAATTTTTTGTATGGAAATTTGTCACTTTGTATGGTGGCTTAACTTTATAATATTTTTTTGAAAAAAGTGATGATTCATGTATGTAGGTACATATATATAAAAGCTTTTAAATTGTAAAACCTTATTTTTTAGTTAACCCTTTCTCTGCCGAGAAATTTGAAATTATTTTTTTCTCTTGTATGGCAACCCACAAAACAAATAATATTATGAAGCAATGGTTATTGTTTTTACATAGCACTATTATAATGACCATTATGCGAAAAAATTCAAGAAAATCGTAGGAGCCGTTTTTGAGAAAATCTCATTTGAAACTTTCAGCTGTTCGGAAGCCATCTTGAATTTTCTAAAATTTGAATAATGTTTCCCTATAAATTATAGTGATAAAAGAGTTCTTTCTGTTTAAGTTAAGAAATATAAAAGTTTTTTGCGTTCTGATGGGTTTTTGTAGCCTTTTAATTTAAATTTTTGATACCATGTAAACGGCACTTTATATTACTTTTTCAAAATTTTAATTTAATTTTTTATAGAATTGTAAGTGATGTATAATATTGTAGAACATTATTCTTTTGTCAACGCTTTCACTTCTGAGAAAATCACATTTTTTTTTTTCAAATGGCAACTCATAGACGCAGATTAGCAAGAATGTTGCCATAACTAAATTTGGTAAGTATGTGTCAAGCAATTACTTAACTGAAAATCCAAAAAAAAATCGTTGCAGCCGTTTTTGAGAAAATCGCATTTGAAATTTTCAGCTCTTCGGAAGCCATCTAGGAGACACCAATTTTTGGATTTAGAGAATTGACAACCACAGATTTTGATGGGCCGACCGGCATGGCACCAACCTGAAAATTCAAGATGGCTGCCATACAAAAAAAACATAACATTGCACTAGAACGGATTTTCTTATTTTTTTTTTGCATAATCGTTATTATAATGGTGCTATGTAAAAACAATAACCATTACCTCAAAATTTTCTTTGTTTTGAGGGTTGCCATACAAAAGAAAAAAAAACAAAATATCGGCAGAGAAAGGCTTAACTAAAAAATTATGTTCTACAATTGAAAATCTTTTATATATACCTACATACATGAATCATTACTTTTTTCAAAAAAATATTATAAAGTATAGCCACCATACAAAGTGACAAATTTTCATACAAAAAATTATTGTAATTTTTTTGGTAGCAAAACGTCTAATACCCATTAATAAACCTACATAACAATTCACCCAATAAAGTGCTATGTCACAAAAATAACCATTGCCTCATAATACTCTTTGTTTTGGGGGTTGCGATACAAGAATTATGAGTGCAATTAGCATTATTTTGCTACAAAATAATGCTAAAACCATAATTTAAAATTTCTCGGCAGAGAACGGGTTAACTAAAAAATAATCTTCTACAATTGAAAAGCTGTTATACATACCTACATACATTAATCATTACTTTTTTCAAATAAATATTATGAAGGCTGAATGAAGAAAATGTGAAAGAGAAGTATGTATCAGAGCTCCACAAAATTTTAAGTGTGAATGAACTTGAGAAGAACGTGTGTGGAAAAGATATTGAAAGTATGTGGAAAGATCTGAAAGAAGGAATGACTGAATGCGCTAAAAAAGCATGTGGGGTAACGAAAGGTGGAAGATTGAAAGGAGATGCCTGGTGGAATGATAGAGTGAAAGAAGCTGTGAAAGTTAAGAAAAAGTGTTATGAAAATTGGCTGAATGATAGAAATGATAGAAAGCTAGAAGACGAATATAAGACAGCTATGAGAATGGCGAAGACTATAATTTATGAAAGCAAGATGAATGAACAAAGAAAGATTGATGAAAGGATTAACAGAAGTTTCACCGACAGTAAGAAGGAATTTTGGAGGTGGATCAATGCGGATAGAAATAAATCTTCTGCATTGACCACTCCAGGAGTCAAAAGTGCTGCCGGTGAGATGGTATGGGAGAATGAAGAAGTATGCAAGAGATGGAAGAACTATTTTCAAGAAATTTTTGGTCAGGGTGAAAGAAGAATTTATGAACAGATAGATGAAGAGAATGAATTGAATATTTTGAAAGAAGAAATGAAAGTGTCTATTTCACGTCTGAAGAATGGGAAGTCTGCTGGGTTTGATGGTATAAATGGTGAAATATTGAAAGCAGGAGGTGAATGTGTGATAGATTGGATGTACGAATTATGTAAGATTTGTGTGAATGCAGGAGTAGTACCGATGGATTGGAGGAAGGCAGTCATTGTTCCCATTTACAAAGGTAAAGGGGACAAAAAAGACTGTCAGAACTTCAGACCAATCAGTCTACTCAGTATACCAGGAAAAGTCTTCTGTAAGGTGATTATAAAAAATGTGATTCTGACTACTAGTGAAAGGATTTCCGATATACAGTCCGGCTTTATGGCCGGTAGAGGCTGTGATGATCAGATTTTTACTCTACGACAACTTGTTGAAAAACAATTGTCGGTGAGGCGGAAGCTGTTCACGGCCTTTGTAGATCTGGAAAAGGCTTTTGACTCAGTGGACAGAGGTATGTTATGGGATGTTTTGAAAGCATACGGAGTGAATGGGGCTCTCCTAGGTGCGGTGCATGCAAACTATGAAAATAGTAAGCCATGTGTCCGTATTGATGGTGAGTATAGTGAGTAGTTTGAAGTGTATAAGGGTGTGAGGCAAGGATGTGAGATGAGTCCATGGCTATTTAACATAGTTATGGACAAGTGTGTCAGGGATGCTAGACTTAATGATTGTGGATTGATGATAGGAGAGAGCAAAGTGAGTGTTCTACTGTATGCAGATGATGCAGTTCTTGTATCTGATTCTGCAGTAGAATTGCAAACAATGCTCTCTAGATTGAATGAAGCTTTGTTAGGTAACCATTTGAAGTTGAATGCAAGTAAGACGAAAGTATTGATTTTTGAAAGAGATGATGAAAATATGAATTATGAATTTAAAATTAATGGAATGAATGTTGATGTCGTAAATGAGTTTGTATACCTGGGAAGTAAGTTTGAAAAAGATGGAAGAATGATCGGTGAATTTGAAAGAAGAATAATGAAAGGCAGGTGCGTACTGGGTGCTACCGCTAGCATCGCCAAAAACCAGAATCTTTCAAAAAATGTTCGACTGGCGGTGCACGGTGGTATACTAGTGCCCACTCTGATGTATGGAAGTGAAGCCTGGACGGTGAGTGAAAGTGAGATTAGTAAAGTCCATACGGTAGAAATGGATTACTTAAGAAGTATGATTGGAAAAAGACGGAGTGATAGGGTGAGGAATGATTTTGTTAGAGAGGAATGCGGTGTGAGAGAAAGTGTGAAAGTAAAGATTAAAAGAAGTATACTTAGATGGTTTGGACATTTGGAGAGAATGAATGAGGAAAGACTGACGAAGAAAGTATATGCTGCAAGAATTGATGGATGTCGTGGAAGAGGAAGACCGAGAAAGGTATGGATGGACCAAATTTTCGAAATAGCGAGTGAATGGGATATCCAGAGTCATAATAAAAGGAGAGCTTGTATGAAAAAAGTTATGACTCTGAATGAAATGAGAGAAGTATGCAAGGTCAGGAAGAAGTGGCGGCTAATCTGCAATGCTGATTTTTAATGTTGGTTTATTGGCTTGCTACATTTTTTGCATAAGACATTTTTTTACTTTTTTTGGATAGATTTATTTTTAAGGTTTGTTGTTTTCTTATACTTAAATGTTATTTATTACTCGTATTCCTTGACTTATAGGTTGGTATGAGGCTGACCAGCCATACTGTAAAAAATGGTTCACTTTGCCAATGTCACCCCTGTTTCAGGGAATGTCGGCAAGAGTTGCAGGGCTTATGTTCATTTGAGGTTTGGATTTTATTTGTAAGTACACAATCAGCATTTGTAAGCGCGAACTACACGTGTTTGTTTGTGGGCATACATCTGAGAGCTTTGAATGACTATATCCTTGCAACTTAGATTATAGATTATAGATTATAGATGGGATATCCAGAGTCATAATAAAAGGAGAGCTTGTATGAAAAAGGTTATGGCTCTGGATGAAATGAAAGAAGTATGCAAGGATCGAAAGAAATGGCGGTTGATCTGTAATGCTGGCGGTTAAAGCTGAGGCTTTTAAATTGAAAAAATATGTGTTTGTTGCTTAGAATTTATTTGTTTTATATATTTGATTGTATTAATCGCTTGTACTCCTTGACTGAAGATTAAAAGAAGTTTGTTAAGATGGTTTGGGCATATGGAGAGAATGAATGAGGAAAGACTGACGAAGAAAGTATATGTTGGTAGAATAGATGGATGTCGTGGTAAAGGAAGATCGAGAAAGGTATGGATGGACCAAATATCCGAAATTGCGAATGAATGGAATATCCAGAGTCATAATAAAAGAAGAGCTTGTATGAAGAAGGTTATGACTCTGGAGGAAATGAAAGAAGTATGCAAGGATAGAAAGAAATGGCGGTTGATCTGTGATGTTGGCGGCTAGGGTTTATTAAAGTGAAATTGGTTTTATGATTTAGTTTTTTATGTCCATGTATATATTGTTATTTTCATTCTTTGATTTCAAAAATGTAATTTGTCATGTATGTTCCTTGACTTATAGGTTGTTATGCGGCTGACCACCCATACTGTAAAAAATGGTTCACTTTGCCAATGTCACCCCTGCTTCAGGGAAGGTCGGCAAGAGTTGCAGGGCTTATGTTCATTTAAGATTGGGTTTTTATATTGTAGTTCCACATGCGGTATGTGTGAGCGCGAAATTATGCGTGTCTGCTTATGGGAATGCATTTGATGTGAATCTCAAATGATACATATCTTATTTTGGATTTGGATTTGTAAAGAGCCACAAATGTTTTTTTGCCAACAATAAATAGCGTCGATGGGGCGGGGGGAGGGTGGGGGGTGAAAAGCGAGTACAAGTAGCGGAGAGATCGTTAATCGATTCAGAACGATTTAGTGTTTTTCGATCAGAAGTATAATTCTGTGTTTTTTTTATATTTGCGTATGAAGCTAAAGAGCCGTAACTTCACACCCAAAGAGCCGCATGTGGCTGGTGAGCCGCAGGTTGCTTACCCCTAACCAAACCGATATCGATCCACCATATTTGTAAAAAGTCCGGTCTATAGCTTAGTTGGTAGAGTAACTGCATTCCATGCCGAGATCTCGAGTTAGAATCCCACTGAAGTTGTCAGAAATTATTTCTCGTTTCAGTGTTTATTTCTAACCCAAAATAAAATACCGGCAAGGCTTACTCAGCCTTCATAAGAAATGAGTGTCAAGCCACTCAGGAGCTGAATAACATCCATTTCAAGTTGGCGTAAAGTAAAAGTTACTGGGTTGTTCATTTTAGATTTGGATTTTAAATTATGAGTAGGTACACATGAGTAGGTACACAACTCAAAAGTTATGACTCTGGATGAAATGAAAGAAGTATGCAAGGACAGGAAGAAGTGGCGGCTAATCTGCAATGCTGATTTTTAATGTTGGTTTATTGGCTTGGTACATTTTTTGCATCAGACATTTTTTACTTTTTTTGTATAGATTTATTTTTAAGGTTTTGTTGTTTTCTTATACTTAAATGTTATTTATTACTCGTATTCCTTGACTTATAGGTTGGTATGAGGCTGACCACCCATACTGTAACAAATGGTTCACTTTGCCAATGTCACCCCTGTTTCAGGGAATGTCGGCAAGAGTTGCAGGGCTTATGTTCATTTGAGGTTTGGATTTTATTTGTAAGTACACAATCAGCATTTGTAAGCGCGAACTACACGTGTTTGTTTGTGGGCATACATCTGAGAGCTTTGAATGACTATATCCTTGCAACTTAGATTATAGATTATTATACACATGCAGCATTTGTAAGCGTGAACTTACATGTGTCTACTTGTGAGCATGCATTTTATATTAATCTTTAATGTTAATGTATATTTGCAGCTAAGATTATGTATTGTAGTTGAATATAATGGTCTTCTTCTATTGGGTGGTTTCAAAATTTACCGACCTCGTTGCTGAAATATTGAGAATTGAGAACCATTGTTTATTTGATCACCATCAAACTTCACAGGATTCATTCTAAAAATATATTACATGTTTCCTGAAAATTTCGTCAAAATCGGATGAGCGGTTTATGAGTATAGGGAACATACATACATACATACATACATACATACATACATACATACATACATACATACATACATACATACATACATACATACATACATACATACATACATCCATACAAACATACATACATACATACATACATACACACAAACATACATACATACATACATACATACATACATACACACATCCTTCTTTATAGATATAGATAGATAGATTGCATTCCATGCCGAGATCTCGAGTTAGAATCCCACCAAAGTTGTCAGAAATTATTTCCCGTTTCAGTGTTTATTTTAAACCCAAAATAAAATACCGGCAAGGCTTACTCAGCCTTCATAAGAAATGAGTGTCAAGCCACTCAGGAGCTGAATAACATCCATTTTAAGTTGGCGTAAAGTAAAAGTTACTGGGTTGTTCATTTTAGATTTGGATTTTAAATTATGAGTGGGTACACATGCAGCATTTGTAAGCGTGAACTTACATGTGTCTACTTGTGAGCATGCATTTTATATGAATCTTTAATGTAAATGTATATTTGCAACTAAGATTATGTATTGTAGTTGAATATAATGGTCTTCTTCTATTGGGTGGTTTCAAAATTTACCGACCTCGTTGCTGAAATATCGAGAATTGAGAACCACTGTTTATTTGATCACCATCAAACTTCACAGGATTCGTTCTAAGAATATGTTACATGTTTCCTGAAAATTTCGTCAAAATCGGATGAGCGGTTTATGAGTCTATAGGGGACATACATACATACATACATACATACATACATACATACACACATCCTTCTTTATAGATATAGATAGATAGATAGATGTATTCGTCCGAAAAAAAAAAAATGAGGTTTCAACGGAAATGAGTTGTCCTGCCCCAGGACATGCAAAAAAACCTAATTTGTCGAACCTGTCCGTCCGTCCGTCCGTCCGTCCGTCCGTCCGTCCGTATGGATGTATGTATGTCCCAGCCGGAACTACTAATCGCAGAGAAACCAATTTTTGGATTTAGAGAATTGACAACCACAGATTTTGATGGGCCGACCGGCATGGCACCAACCTGAAAATTCAAGATGGCTGCCATACAAAAAAAACATAAAATTGCATTTTTCTCAAAAACGGCTCTAACGATTTACTTTAAAATTTCAGTGTGGTCGTTGCTTAAATTGTCGCGAAGAAAATTTGTTATGGCAACACTCTTGCCAACCTGCGTCTATGAGTTGCCATATGAAAGAAAAAAACGATTGTGATTATCTCGGAAATGGCTGGGTTGACAAAAAAAAAATGTTGTACAATATTACGCGAAATATTAATTTCTACAAAAATTTTAAGAATACTTTAAAAATTTTTTTACTTAAAGTACAGTTTACACGATCTCAAAATTTTCATCGAAAATATTAAAAAGACCCATAAAAACGCAATTTTGTAAAACTTTTTTTAGGTTCACAAAAAAGAAAAATTTATAAACTTCTTTGCACTATAATTTGTTTTTCACTATTTTGAGAATTCAAGATGGCTTCCAAAGAGGAGAAAACTTCAAATGTGATTTTCTCAAAATCGGCTCGAGCGATTTTTTTTAAATTTTCAGTAAAGTAGTTGCTTGATACATTCTTACCAAATTTAGGTATGGCAACATTTTTGCTAATTTGCGTCTGTGAGTTGCGATATGAAAAAAATAAACAATTGTGATTTTCTCAGAAGTGAAAGCGTTGACAAAAAAGATATGTTCTACAATTGTATACGTAACATCAAATTCTATATAAAAATTAAAAAAAAGTTTTGAAAATAAAAACATAAAGTGCCGTTTACATGATATCAAAAATTGAAATTAAAAGGCTACAAAAACCCATCAGAACGCAAAAAAACTTTTATGTTTCTTAACTTTATCAGAAAAAACTTTTTTATCACTATAATTCATAGTGAAACATTTTTCAAATTTTAGAAAATTCAAGATGGCTTCCGAACAGCTGAAAGTTTCAAATGAGATTTTCTCAAAAACGGCTCCTACGATTTTCTTTATTTTTTTTGCATAATCGTCATTATAATACTGCTATGTAACAACAATAACCATTGCCTCATAATTTTCTTTGTTTTGGGGGTTGCGATACAAGAGAAAAAAATAATTTAAAATTACTCGGCAGAGAAAGGGTAAACTAAAAAATAATGTTCGACAATTGAAAAGCTTTTATATATACCTACATACATGAATCATTACTTTTTTCAAAAAAATATTATAAAGTATAGCCACCATACAAAGTGACAAATTTTCATACAAAAAATTATTGTAATATTTTTGGTAGCAAAACGTCTAATACCCATAAATAAACCTACATAACAATTCGCTCAATCAATTGCTATAAAACAACAAGAAGCATTGCCTCTTAAAACTCTTTGTTTTGGGGGTTGCCATACAAGAGAAAACAATATTTTAAATTTTCCCGGCAGAGCACGGGTTAACTAAAAAATAATGTTCCACAATTGAAAAGCTCTTATATATACCTACATACATTAATCATTACTTTTTTCAAATAAATATTATAAGGTGTAGCCACCATACAAAGTGACAAATTTTAATACAAATATAATTGTAATATTCTTGGTACTAAAACGCCTAATATAAAATACTAGGCTACGAGTCTTAAAATCTAGTAAGTTGTACCCATATAATTATCAATCATGACTTTCCAAAATATCAATGAAAAGTATAGGTACCCACCAAACAAAGTGTTAGTTTTGATACAAACGGGATCAATGATAATACTGCAAAAAGACGATTGCTTAAAAATATTAGCTTCATTACTTACACACAACTAAATGTTTTGTTATGAAAATTGGCTATGACCTAAACATGACCATATTTTGTGCTATAAAGTCCTGTGCAGTCCACTGTACAATTTTTTTTTTTTCGGACGAATACAATACTTTATAACAGTTTTTTCGGACTGCTATAAAGTAAAAACTTATAAAGTATAAAGCACGGACTCAAACCTAATTTAATTGTACATCGCTTCTCAGCCTTAGGCTAACTTTCATAATAAAGTAATATAGAGGCGCTATCCTATTTTCAAACAATTATTTTCAAAATTATGTACATAAATTATAACATAGAGGCACTATCCTACTTTTAAACAAATAATATTACATAAAAAATTTAACACAAATAATAACAAAACATTATGTATTTTTTGACAGGAAAAAATAAACTGAAGAATACACGTTCATGAAAGTTGACGCATGTGAACTTACAACATAAGAATCTCAAATAAGTTGCAAAGATACATATTACACGCATTCCCACAAGCAGACACGTGTAAGCTCGCGCTTACACATGCTACATGTGGACTAACAACATAAAAACCCTACCCTCAGAGGTGAGATTTTCAAAATGAACAATTTTATACAGTAGGTATGGATGGTCAGCCTCATTCCAACCTATAAGTCAAGGAAATTACTTTGTTTAATTCTATTTATTACTTAATCTAAGTTGCAAAGATAAAGCACATATGAGATTCACATTAATGCATTTTCACAAGCAGAGACGTATAATCTTCGCGCTTACACGGGCTGCATGTGTACTTACAACATGAAACTGCTATCACAAAATAATGATCATAAGCCCTGCAACTCACAACAAATGCATGCCCACGTTCGCGCTCACAAATGCTGCATGTGTACTTACAAATTTAAATCCAAACCTCAAATGAACATAAGTACCTAAACATGACCTAAACCCTGACTCTTATGGTGACCTTCACTGAAACAGGGGTGACATTGGCAAAGTGAACCATTTTCTACGGTATTGGTGATATTTGAACGTAATTTCGTTTCCTGTTACATATTTTATTTTATTGTAGGCTTACTATCTTACAACCTAACAGATTACCTAAGTTCGCGCTTACAAATTAAAATCTTAACCTCAAATGAACATAAGCCCTGCAACTGTTGCCGACCTTCCCTGGAACAGGGCTGGCATTGACAAACTGAACCATCCCGGAACGACGTCGATGGGATATAATAAAGTGTTTATAAACGTAAAAACTGTGTTCTTTGATTTAATTAAAATTTAATTAATTTAGTAGTTTCAGTTTTTCCATATTTACTCAAAAACTATTGACATTATAAAAAAAATGTTAAGTACGAAACCTAAACAATGTATAGTTCTGTAATTAAAAAGCAAAAAAAATAATTCCAAAATACAGCACACACGAAAAAAAGCTAAAAATGTAAAAAAAACGCGTTTTTTTAAATATTTTTTTGTGGTGACAATTCTTTAGATATAAATTTTGTTCAAGCTTTATAATTAAGATAAAAAAAATAATAAACAGTCTTAAATTTTTTTCATTACTGTAGCTATTTTGCTAAGACCATAAAGTGTAAGAAACAAAAACGGCAGATTTAGCTTTATAACCAAAGCTGGGCACCGTTAATCAAACAATTAACTTCGTTAATCGCTAATCCGTTACTAGAAAAGTTAGCTTCGTTAAACGTTAAAGAGTTAAATGTACAAAAAAATAGCGTAAGTTAAAAGTTAGTCGTTCAAGTTAACAAATACATAGTTTTTCCTAGAAGATGGTAGATTAGGTATTTAATAATTGAAGGGTTGAAGAGACAGTGTCTCTTCCACACGTTGAAACTCCTTGGCTGCTCTCAGAGTGTCCTCCGGAACTTCTGCGTCCCTCAGCATGCTGACACTTGCATGCTCCGGTTCACCTTCATCCTGGCTTGATTCCGGTTGCTAAGGCTTCCCCTCATGGTCGGGGCAAGACCGGTCGAGATGTGGCCCTGAACAGTGCCAATATGTCCGTGCGGTCTCTTGCTCGCTACCTGGCCGTGGCCGCCATGCCATTCGACGCTTTTTCTAGCCTGGTGACTGCCTTTCAGTCTGATGGTGATAGGCTGCTGGCTGCCAATCCCCTTGTCGCTGTTCCTGGGCTGGCCGTCGCCCTTCTTGCTGATGAGATCCGACGAGTGGATGGTGGTCATCGCTGCTGCCCCTGCTTTCACAGCCTGCCGCAGCTGCGAGAAGCTTGCTCCAGGAGGCGCTGGCGCTCTGAAGCCTCGCCTGGCACTGCGGCAACAGGAGGTCCATGGTGTGCTGGATGATCTCCTGCTCCGAGTGCGTGCTGCAGAAGCGCTTGGCCAGCGCCATCTTCCTCAGGATGAATCCCATTGCCTCTTTCCCGAGCTCCTGCCGTCCATAGAGGTACAGGAAGTGGCCTCTCTCCCTCCTTGACTTGCTGTTGAATCTTCCCTCCAGGGCACATTCAACCTCCAGCCAGTCTGTCACTGGGAGCTCCGCCATCCAGGCAGCCGCTTCCCCCTGCAGCCAATCCATTGCCCACATCACCCATTTGCTCTCTGGGGTTGCGTTCTCCTTGAAGTACGCCAGGGCTGACTCCAAAAATAGCGCTGGGTCTTCCTCCGGCTTCCCCGAAAATGGCATGGGGAGCCGTGCCACTGGCGTCCTGCCTCCGCTGGCAGAAGCTCTCTGATTCTGTGGTCTCCTGGTTCTTTGTTGGGCGCCACAAGTCGATTCTCCGTACTTGGGTTGTCACTTTCCAAGTGACTTGGCCCCACGTTCGCGGCGTCAATTGATGCCCTCTCTTCAAAATCAAAATGAGGAAGACTTGGTTTAATGATTTTTCTACTGCTTTATTTTCTTTTCTTTTGTTTCCCAACTTGTTACAGACAGAATCGGTCTTCGGGCCAACAGGCCGACAAACTTTGTGACGACGAAATCGCTTTTTATTAAAATAAAAGACAAAAAAAAACTAACAGTAAATCCGGCTCGGCCGGTGTCTTGCCGAACGCCGGCCAATCAGCGTGTAGGGTTAAGTTTTGTCAAGGAGTTCGACGGATGGCGAAATTCAGGGCCTGCACAAAAAAGTGTGCCGTATCAATATGGTCTCAATCATGGAGTTGTTATTAGTCAATGGTCTCAATCAAGTAGTCTCAATCATGTTTCAATAGTAAATATTCTTCTTTTTCTTTGTGGCGGATTCCCGCATTCAGCAGGGGCCCCAGTGTCAAGTTGTTTAATGTAGGGATTAGGAAAGATGGAAATAGCTGAGGAAGAGTAATTTGCATTCATATGCACAGATCATTCTTTAAACCTGCAGCTAGTGGAGGGACCGGCACGAAAAGAGGGATATCAACAAAGTTAAAACAGTAAACAAAAAGTGGAAGTAGGTAATTAATTTATACATTGACGGGCAAAAGATGAGATTGAAATCAGACTGACTTGGGTAAAATCCCCTATAATATAAAATTCAACGGCCTCCCCATACAAAATAATTGTGCGTTAATGGCATTCAAACTGAAGAACTCCTGAACAGATGCACGTCATATTCACAACAAATATTGTTCAGGACTTGGGATGTGCTTCCTCATCATTAGTAGATTTTAAATTGTTGTTTTTTAAATAAATAAACATGATCAATCACAACACCTTTTTATGTAAAACCTATGCGAGAAACAAAACTCATTTTTTACATTCGAATTTCAAATAAATTGCCAGCACTTCAACATAGGCTTCAAAGTTGCCATCGTTGCCATTGCCAAGTCGATTCTTTTTCGGTTGAATTCCGTTGAGTACCTACCTACCTATATTTTTTATTCATTTCAAAATTATACTTCAACCAGTTATTACATGTATTTTTTAGAAATAATGACGATCGATTAGGTCAACTTTTTATATGAAACCATACTTATTGCGGCATTTAATTTTTTTTTAAGTATTATTACAATATACAATCTAAGTTGCATAGACGCATTAACATTTATAATTCATATTCAATGCACTCCTGCACGGAGACACGAGTGAGTTTGCGCTTACAAATGCTGCATGTGTATTTACAAATAAAAATTTCAGCCTCTCATGACCATAAGCCCTGCAACTTTTGCTGACCTTTTCAGAAACAGGGGACACATTTGTTAAGTGAACCCATTTATGCGATATGGGTGGTAAGCCTCATACTAACCCTTAAGTCAAGGAATTTGAGTTTGAAAAATCCTTAAACAACGGTAATCTTAATTTATAATCTAAAGTTGCAAAAAAAGTTATTTGATGATTCAAATTGAATGCACGCCCACAAACTGGCAAATGTCATTTCACGCTAACATATAGTTGTGGCGCTTGATTTTTTTTAAATATTAGAATATATAATCTAAGTTGCACAGATACAATAACTTTTATAATTCATATTCAATGCATGCCCCCCTGGAGACACGAGAGGATTCGCGCTTATAAATGCTGTACCTATGTGAACTTACAAATTCAAATTAAGGCCTGTAATGAACATGAGCCCTGCAACTTTTGCCACCCTTTTCAAAAACAGGGGAAACATTTTTCAAATGAACCATTTTTTGCGATATGGGTATTCAGGCTCATACTAACCCATAAGTCAAAGAATTTCTAATCTAATCTAAGCTGCAAGGATATATATCATTTAAGATTTATATTCAATGCATTCCCACAAGCAGACATGTATGATTTCGCGCTGGCACATGCCGCATGTGGACCTACATTATAAAACCCAATCTCAAATGAACATAAGCCCTGCAACTCTTGCCATCCTTCCCTGAAACAGGGGTGACATTAACAAAGTGAACCATTTTTCACAGTATGGGTGGTCAGCCGCATACCAACCTATCAGTCAAGGATTTGAGTTTGAAAAATCCTTAAACAACGTTAATCTTAATTTATAATCTAAAGTTGCCAAAAAACTTATTTGATGATTAAAATTAAATGCACACCCATAAGCTGGCAAATGTCATTTCACGCTAACATATAATTGTGGCACTTGATGTTTTTAATATTAGAATATAAATCTAAGTTGAATAGATACATTTTATAATTCATATTCAAGGCATGCTTCCATGGAGACACGAGTGAGTTCCCGCTTAAAAATGCTGCATGTGAACTTACAAATTAAAATTAAGGCCTCTCATGCACATAAGCTCTGCAACTTTTGCCGACCTTTTCAGAAACAGGGGGAACATTAGTTAAGTGAACCCATTTATGCGATATGGGTGGTGAGCCTCATACTAACCCTTAAGTCAAGGAATTTGAGTTTGAAAAATCCTTAAACAACGGTTATCTTAATTTATAATCTAAAGTTGCACAAAAGAGATTTGATGATTCAAATACAGTGCACACCCACAAGCTGGCAAATGTTTTTTCACGCTAACACATAATTGTGGCACTTGATGTTTTTAATATTAGAATATTAATCTAAGTTGCATAGATACATTTTATAATTCATATTCAATGCAAATCAATTCAAATATAATTCACACGCTCATGTTGGCAAATGTTTTTTCACGCTAACATATAATTGTGGCACTTGATGTTTTTAATTTTAGAATATAAATCTAAGTTGCATACATACATTTTATAATTCATATTGAATGCATGCCCCCAAGCAGACATGAGTGAGTTTGCGCTTACAAACGCTGCATGTGTAATTACAAATAAAAATTTCAGCCTCTCTTGACCATAAGCCCTACAACTTTTGCCGACCTTTTCAGAAACAGAGAAATATTCGTTCAGTGAACATTTTTTTAAGGTACCTATGGGAGGTCAGACTCATACCTCATGCTTCATACAAGATACTCAGAACATGAAAGAACTAAATAACCCGCAATTTTTTACCGCAATTTTTTTTCAAATTACTTCTTAAAGCATTTAATTACTATGAAGGAGGTGTGAGGAAAAATTATTGCGAAGCCAGACTTACACTGCCCGAAGGGCCTAGCAGACAGCCGTGCGCAGCACGGTCAGTCTGCTAGTAGTTTATAATTTTATATTGTTCCTAGAAATGAATTTCAGGAGAAGAAGGGTGATAGGTTTCAAATTAAGTGACAAAAGATAAGAAATATTAATGGGGTAATGTATG
This sequence comes from Agapetus fuscipes, assembly GCA_951799405.1. Lineage (NCBI taxonomy): Eukaryota > Metazoa > Arthropoda > Insecta > Trichoptera > Glossosomatidae > Agapetus > Agapetus fuscipes. The sequence goes on along the minus strand of OX637333.1, from coordinate 14,913,200 downwards.
AGAATGCTAGTTCTCAGAAAAAAAAAAACTGGTTCGGATTGGTACAAAGGGGACAGTTGAAAAAAATATGATCTAGATCGCCTATTTCAGTCTCACATTTACATAAGGGGGAATTGATTACGTTAATTTTGAAAAGGTGGGCTTGAGAGCAACAATGGCCAATTCTTAGGCGACATATTATGGAGATTTGTTGTTTACTAAAAGCTAATTTTTCATACCAAGGGGATACAGGAAGAGACGGCTGGATGCCAGCATACCACTTTCCTTTTGATTTATTTGTGGAGGACCAGAAATCACTCCACTCGTTTCGGAGTGATAATTTAAATGGTGGGGAAAGATCAGTGGGAGAGAGAGCTGCCAGTCCGGGGATGCCAATCAGGGCAGCCTCCTTTGCCAGGCAGATTTTACACTGGGATTTGAAGAATAAAGGACCAAATCGTCAGCATACTCTAATAATCGGCAAGAAGATAAAGGGGTTTTGTGTAAGTCGTAAGTAAAAATATTGTATAAAATGGGGCTGAGTACTGACCCTTGGGGTAGATCTTTCCAGATAGACCGAGTTTGCTTGGGGAAGCCCGGTTGTTGAATAATAATTGTTCTGGAGAGGAGCAAGTTTAAAGTGAATAGAGTCAGCCTACGAGGTAGGCCCAATTGTAGCATTTTAGATTTTAGAGTTGGTAATAAAACATTGTCATATGCAGAAGAAACATCCAAGAATACTGCCACAAGAAAGTCATTCTTGGAAAAAGAGATTTGTATATCAGTTACTAGTGTAGAGAGACTGTCAAAAGTACATTTGGATTTCCGAAATCCGAACTGACAGCTTGAAAGAACTTGATTGCTCTCTACAAACCATTCTATTCTATTCTTTATGAGGCGTTCTACTATTTTGCAGAGACAAGAAGATAATGCTATGGGCCTATAAGAGGAACCTAGGTTAGAGTCTTTTTTTGGTTTCAGTATTGGAATAATCAACTGAGTTTTCAGGATTCCGGAACTTCTCCGGTTTCGAAAAAACAGTTAACCAATCCTAGAAAATAATTTAGCGAGTTTGGAGTTTTGGGAGATATGAATGAATACGGAATGTTATCTAATCCTGGGCTGGTATATTTTGTTTTATCCAGAGCAGCTATCAGTTCGTTCATAGTAAAAGGGGCATTCAATGGGTTATTATTACAGGAGAGATGATATTTTTGTGGAAGCTTTAATAAAGGGGAAATTTTAATGGGATTAAAAGCAGATCTAAACCTTCTCATCATACTCCAAATCTCTGTAGTGGGAGTATCGGGGGACACTGAGCTACAAAACTGAGACCATCCGCTTTTCTTTTTTTGGCGTAGTAAACGTTTAGTCTTAGCCATGATTTTTTTTTAATTATAAAAAATTTCAATATTCATATCTTCTGCATACAATTTAGATGCTTCTCTTCGTTCAGCCACTGCGTTGTCGCACTCATGATCCCACCATGGGGTCGGAGGACGTACCTTAGCTGATTTCTTGACTTTCGGGATGGATTTACTGCCCGAATTAAGTAAAAGCTCCACATACTTTTCATAATTGTTCAGCGCGGAGAGGGAGGAAGGAATTGAAAGGGATGCGACATCCGCTTCCACGTTATTATGAAACTTGCTCCAGTCAGCTTTATCAGTTCTGAATAATCTAGTACAGTGGTTCCCAAACTTTTAATTTCGCGTACCACTCACGAAATTATAAACCAGTGGCGTACCACTGAAGTGTAACGCAAAAAAAAACGCAACTAAGCTACACACATAGTGTAACTTCTAGCCGCGTTATCCCCGAAAGGATTGCATGTGGCGAGTGAGCCTATTTATTTTTACAGGTAAGAGGGCTGGCCTTACGCCAAACACTTTAGTTAAAGTGGGGGTTTCAAAAAGGTAATAAAATAAAAACTGCAACAAGTCTTAATAACAACATTGCGTTTATTTATTAATAATACAATAATAATAATAATTGGCCATTTTTATACAGCGCCGTTTAGTGGCACCCCAAAGGCCCTACTCTTAGTGCGAAAAATGATGCTGCATCTTCGAGACAAGAGAGGAAATATTTGGCTCAGTTGTAGATACTTAATTTTAAGCGCAAATTATTATTATGTTTAGCTTACTACAATATTTGTTTTTTTATTATCAACATAGCAGAAAATCCGCTCTCACAGAGATACGTGGTTGTCAATGGAATTAAAAACAGTAATGCTTTTCCTGACAGCGATGGATATTCATTTTTTATTTTTAGCAAAAATTCCCACAACTCCAGATTGTTGAATTCCGTTTGCAAGCCTCCATCGCAAGATAGTTCTATCAGAGATTCCTTTTTACTTACATTTAAATTTGCACGAACATTATCCAGATCCGAAACGAATGGGTTCCTTATCCAACTGAACTCTGAATAATCTTCTTTAAAGTATTCTTCAAATGTTTCAACGATTATTTGGCTGTGATTTTTGATGTTATTGATTACATTTTCACTCACTGTAAGTTCATTTTCAGTTACAAAATTTTCGAAATTAGGAAAAGATGCCAGGTTCTCATTCGACACACTCCTTTTAATCATTTGAAATTTCTTGATAAATGCTTTTATTTTGTCATTTACTGACAATCGATTTGTAGTTTTTCCTTGCAAACTTAGATTTAAGTCGTTGATGCGATTAAAAATATCTGATAATTAAACCAATGATATAATCCAGTGTTCGTCAGTCAGTCGATCGCGTAATTCAAAATCGGTCCCCATCTGGAATAGCTGTACCTCACAACGTAACTCGAATAATCTGCTCAGCATTTTTCCTCGCGAAAGCCATCTCACCTCTGCATGTAGTAGCAACTGAATATGTTAACTTCCCATTTCAGAACACAGTTGAGAAAATAAACGAGAGTTAAGAGCCCGAGATTTCATAAAATTTACCACCTTGATGGCGTCTTGGAGAACATGTTTAAATTGTTCAGGCATACGTTTTGTTGCTAGCGCTTGTTTGTGTATACTGCAATGTATGAAAGTGCAATTTTTAGCAACAGATTTTACTTTTGTGGCTACACCTCCGAATCTTCCTGTCATAGCTCGAGCGCCATCAGAGCAGAAGCCAACACATTTCATCCGATCAAGCCCATTTTCGGCGAAGAATCCACTCAGTTTATTGAAAATTTCATCCGCAGTAGTTCGTGTTGATAAATAATCTCACAGAATAAATAATCTTCCTTGAGTGCATTATTTTCATGTATATACCGCACGTAAACCATAAGTTGAGTGTAGTTCGTTACATCTATACTCTCATCGAGTTGTATCGAAAAGAAATCGCTATGTTTGACATGATTGATGGTTTTATTTTTAACATCTGATGCCATACTTTCGATCTTTCGCTGCACGGTATTATTGGACAGTGATATCAGATCTAGCTTTTTAGCTGACGTCTCACCCAACATACAAGTAACCATGTCTTTCGCTGCAGGTAACAACAGCTCTTCGCCAATTGTGTGAGCTTTTCCGGACTTTATTTTGTATGTCCTATGACCATGGCTGCTTGCGTACCACCTCAAGAAGCGTCGCGTACCACTGGTGGTACGCGTACCATAGTTTGGGAACCTCTGATCTAGTAGATTTTTTTTCCGAAGTATGTTCGTCACTTTTTAATAGCGTCGAAAACTCCATTACAATAGGGAAATGGTCACTTCCATGAGTGTCATTGAGTATAGACCAGTTGAGGGAAGATGCTAAGATAGGAGTACAAATTGAAATATCTACAGAGCTGGTATTTTGGTTAGGGGGTGAGAGGCGGGTAGGCGAGGAATCATTTAGAAGGCACAATGAGGCATCATCAATGACCTCCATCAATAAGTGTCCAAGAGCATCACAGTTAGATAACCCCCATACCGTATGGTGGGCATTTAAGTCTCCCAATAATATGAAAGGAGAAGAAATATTATTGATGATAATCTTGAGGGGGATGATTGATGATCGGTGAAATGGGGGGGGCGATATAAACAGAGACATAAGTGATTTCCAGTACCTTCACCGCGACGGCTTGAAAATGGTCAGGATGGCCGCTGATAGTAAATGGGAGGGTTGACTTGATGATAAGGGCTGAACCTCCCTTACCATCAGTGCGGTCGTGACGCAGAACGTGATATCCGGGGATCCGAAAATGAAGACCCGGCTTTAACCACGTCTCAGCTACAGCCGCTATTGAAATATTAAGATTTTTTAATAGTAATATAATATTAGATTTGTTGGAGACAGCACTACGACTGTTCCATTGAAGAATTCTCTCTACCGCCATCAGGAGAGATCATGTTTAAGAGTAGGGAAATCAAAGTTGCAACGTTGGACGGTAGGTTGGGAATGGTCTGGATGATTTGAATGACAATTTTTAAAAGATTTGTTATTTCTTCAGGTACCTTGGAGTGAGTTTGTGCCGTTAGGCCTCTTCCTACAGAAGTTGATGGGGATTCTCCATTTGGGAACCACTGGAGATTTCGGATGGCATTTGTGTCAACATATTGAGGAGTTGACTTTATTTGTCGAGAAGGAAGGTACACCGTTTTTCGTGTTGTTGGTTGGGGAGATTTAAGGAGAGATAATGCAGGACGAGCTTTTGCTGCCTCTGCGAAGGATTTTGTCGCTGGAGCTATTTTTTTTTGAGGCCTCCATATAAGAGATGCCCTCTTTTGCCATTGTATTTTTAATTTCTTTTTGCCGTGAATACTCAGGACAATTTAAATTTGAAGCCAAATGTGTGCCTTTGCAATTTATGCATCGAAGTATGCTAGATTCGCATGAAGAGCCTTCATGGTTCTCTGAGCATTTATAGCAGCGTGCAGTGGATCGGCATTGATTTTTGGTATGTCCAAAGCGGCAGCAGTTGAAGCATTGTACTGTTGGGAACAGATAAATGTCAACTGGGAATGAGGCATGGTATAGGAAAATGTTGGAGGGAAGCCTCTGACCATCGAAAGTTATAACCACGGTGTTGGAGGGTAACCAAACATTACCCTCGGGGGTATTTTTTTTTAAATTAAGCCTTCTGGCTTTAATAACTTTGGTGAATTCAGGACATGAATTAGTGTCCTGAATTAATTCATCCATGGAAACTGAATTTGGGACCCCCCTAACGACTCCAAGTCGGGTGACCTGGAATGAGGGTACATATGCTTTGTAGATTCCTAAATCTTTAGCTTGAATAAACTCGTTGGCGCAGTCAGCTGTGCTGAACTGCAGCGACACCTTGTTACGGCCCTCCGACTTCACTCCTCCCCGGACGACACCAGCCGTCCTCCTCATCATGAGGAAACGAACAAAGTCCACAAGGTGCAGTGAAGTCCCAAACCTGGGATCAGCCATCTCTCTGGTTACGTGTACAACAAAAGGACCTGGATCCGTTCTATTGTACAATCTACTTATTGGTACATGTGGCGGAGGAGATTGGGGTGACTGGGGAGACTGTGGCGAATTAGAAGGGCATGGCAGCTTAGAAATTTTGGTGTTATCTAAAGATTCTACGGAATCCCTCTTTTTCTTGCCCGTCCTGCCCCCAGACACTGGCACAGCACTTTGTATAAATACCTCCTCAGCGTAGTCGGGAGGGTCGGGAGGGATTGGCGGAATATCCGGGGACACATCCTCGGAATCCATGTGTTACAAATTCCGTAAAAGCGGTTGTTTTATCAAGCTCAGATGGGGAATCTACGAGGTACTAGATTTATGATTTAAACTTATTTTAATTTTATTTATTATTAATAATCTTTTGCTTTAGAAACACTGCACAACTTTCAAAATTTGATCTGCAAGTTTTAGAAGCACTCAATAGTAAATATGCATTGATCTAAATAAAATATATAGATGGAGCATTAGCGTATATATCCGATCCACATCATTGTTGCCCTAAATGATAGTGTATGCCCCATTTGCAATCAGTTGTTTACCAAGCGTCGGCAAGGAAACATCGAGGTACCTACATGTAAATTGAAGACAACTATCATGCGAAGATAGCCTGACAGTTCCATCAATTTTTGAAATTTCCCCATATAATAGAAATAAGTTAATTTAATGAAATAAAACTCATGATAAGCGCGTGATGAATTATTACAAACAAAAGCATACAGTAAAAAACCACAAAATATAAATAAAAAAACTCAGTTCTTCATACTTATACCCATTATTTGACTATAGATTTTTTTTTCTTATATTAGACGCATTAATCGTATTTTTTAAGGTTTATTTAGATATAAATACAAAAGAAATAAAGATATTAAAATGTAAATAAGCATTTAAGACAACTTTCAGAGATGCTCCTTAAAAATAACGGAGAAAAAAATCTGCTTATATTCATAAAATTATCAAAAAATACTCTATTACATAAAAGTAAGATACAGTCAGTAATGCGTCTTTTTTGTTTAAGTTTTTTTTAGTTCCTACACAACCTTAAATATTATGCATTGAATTTTTTTTTTTAATATAAATTTATTCGTATTAAGTTATTTTTCCTTACATTTTGGGAAACGTATGTTGTGAGACGTCAGCCTCAGCTGTCACACTTCGGCTTGAGTACCATGGAGTTCTATTAAATGGAGAGGCTATTTATTTGATTTAGTTCTAAACACTGTGTTCCATACAGTCACTGAAATCTAATTTCGCCAGACTTTGTCCCTTGTTTTGTCTCGCTCGCACAACATACGTTTTTTGTTGTTGTCCTTTTCTATCACGTTATGCGTCCCTACTCTATAATCTATAATCTAAGTTGCAAGGATATATTCATTTAAAGCTCTCAGATGTATGCCCACAAACCAACAAGTGTAGTTCGCGCTTACAAATGCTGATTGTGTACTTATAAATAAAATCCAAACCTCAAATGAACATAAGCCCCACAACTTTTGCCGACCTTCCCTGAAACAGGGGTGACATTGGCAAAGTGAACCATTTTTTACAGTATGGGTGTTCAGCCTCATACCAACCTATAAGTCAAGGAATCCCGTCGTTAATTTATGTAAGCAGGTAATATTGCTTAGCAACGAATTGTTGATGTTATTTTCGTTGACAACATAATTTAGTGTTGTCAAAGGTTTTGACAATATCTGATACTTTTTAATGCTTCTGTTCCATAAACGTAAATATTTTACTTAATGTTACATAATTACTTGTGAAAATTATTTCAATTACATTTTTTTAATTTTAAGTTTTTTCAATGATGTTAGGAGTAATACCTATAGAAGACGAAGTAAAAAAAATATTCTTTTCAATCCAATTTCCTTGAAATATAAAAGGATAAATGAAACAAGAAGTGTAGGGTAGAAATTCAAATTTTGAATTTTGAAATACAGACCACTTCAAATACATACATTTCACAAAAAAAAATGTTCTCACGTGACGGTATCAGATACTATATTTTATCATCATCACATCTCTATCACTAAAAATGGCCGACGGTTTGACAGCGGGGCTATTGTTTTGTGGCTAAAGGCATCGACAGATAAAATATCAATTGAATTTACTTAAATATTAATATTCACTGCTAATTACGAGTGAAAAGTTACTCCAGACTTTTTATTACAATTTCTCGTATTGTTTATGCATTTGGAAAATGTGTGGCTTCTGGCTTGGCATTTTGATGATTTTTCTTTCCAGTTAGGAAACACACCTATTAATAGTTGGAAGGTTACCGATAGACTGAATTTGGATTTTTGTATGATGAGTGGGGTAGCGCATTTCTAATTCACAAAAGATTGCTTTCTCAGCCCATCCAGTCCTTACACATGTTGAGTACGGACCCTGACGTTGTCATGGAGATCAGAAAGAGACGGAAACATAACAAAATTTCTAATGTTTCTTTCTCTTTCTTTCTACAATTTTGTGGCACAACCGTTTGTATAGGAAAACACTCACGCGCTCCATCTATGTATATTATTTATATCGATGTAAATATGGCAACACAAGAAAAGCTGCGGTGCTGTAGATGAAAAGAAAATCCGTGATGTATGGAAATAAAATATTCGTATACATTTTCTTCTTAAAAAATCATCCAAAAATCGATCAATAATAAGACTGTCATATTTTTGAAGCAAGTGTATTTCAATATTAAATGTTGGTCTTGCATTTAATTTAATTTGAGTTCCACATTTTGTACAGTGTGAATTATTATTCCGTTTACAGCATTGCCGACACGACTGAACCAAAATGGCCGCGATAAAATGGTAGATCGTTGATCGTTGACCGAACCCAAATATTCGCGAAAATGTTACACTGTGATACCGTAAAAGTTTTTAACTGATACCCAAACACCAAAATTATAAGTAGAAACATAAACAATCCAAGTAAAGTGACTTTTCATCTATATTAAACCGGAAATCGAGTGAGTAAACCATCCTGCCGTGTGCCCATTTCACCTAATTTGATGTGTAAACTATTATTTTTTCTCTTATATTTCTGTGTTTATTTATAAGTCTCACCTCTCTAGAGACGTGTAAAAATCTGCACATAAAATGTCGTCAAAATACCTTGGTTTATGCGTTTAAAACGTATGTTAAAATTAAATTTAGCGAAAGTAGGTATGTAGTGTAAAAAAAATATATACGTACCACACGCATACTTCAGGTTTCTGTTTTCTGATTCATATATTTGGAATTACTTAAATTTTATACCTACTCAGTTTCATCCATTGCGAGTCCTTGGGAACTAACAATTATTCAAAAGAATTCGCGTACAAAATGTATTGATCCATCCACGCTACTTCCACAGATTCAATGTTGACATTTTCTGTAGGTAATATTTTTTAGGGTTGAATACGTACTTACATGGTTTCGTTGTTTGTAATGGTTTCTATATTCGTTTTTCAGCTTTCAAATTTAGTTATTATTGTATTAATTTAATTGAAGGAAAATGACTAAGTAATTGTTTTTAATGGTACCTACCTTAAATTAACAATTATTAAACTACGATTGTGTGAGTCTGGTCGTAGGTTTGTCTACCCATACAGAACGTAGGATTATTTTTACCTTCTTTTTTATACCCATTTATTAATATCATTTACCCCTTATCACAAAAAAATCTACTTTATAATCCTTGACTTATTGGTTTGTACGAGGTTGACCACCCATAGTTTAAAAAAATATTCACTTTGCCAATGTCAACCCTGTTCCAGGGATGGTCGTTAAAATTTGTAGGGCTTATGTAAATTTGGGATTTGGGCCTTTACTGGTAAGTGCACATGCAGCCCTTGAGAGCGCAAGCTTACATGTTTTACTTAAGTACCTACAGTTTTAAATGTATAATCTAAGTTTCAAGAATATATTAATATGCAAGATTCATAATTTATTAACCCCCACAGATTTATGTAAGTTATCATAAATCTCAAAACTCTTGCCATCATCGCCCGAATGGAAGGGAAGGGAAGGGATTCAAATTGGAAGTATCCGTGCCAAAAATGTTTTGAATCCACCCTTTTTTATCTGTATTTTTTTGTTTTGTTATTTTGTGTAGTTTTCTTTATCCTAATACCCGATAAATATTGTATTAGATACGTGAAATATTTTTCCATTGATAGCGCATATCTTATCATCTGTGTTGATATGTGATAATCAAGAATATTCTAGAAACAAGGTGTTAAAAAATTGATACCTTGAATAGGATGTAATTCAAGTATTTCTTACATTTTTTATGAAATAGTAAGTACCAGAATACCTTAAATTCTGGCCAATTGTAGTGTACTGGGTATTGCCATAGTATTTTTACCATAGTCTTTTTTAGAGGGCTCTTGAGGTGTGATACACACAAAAACAGCGCTCACCTAATAAATCATCCTAATCCCCTTCCCCTATAATTATATAATTCAACGGCCTCCCCATACAAAATAAATGTGCGTTAATGGATGACAAACTGAAGAACTCCTGAACAGATGCACGTCATATTCACAACAAATATTGTTCAAAACTTGGGATGTGCATCCTCATCATTAAAAGATTTTAAATTGTTGTTTTTTAAATAAATAAACAAGATCGATCACAACACCTTTTTATGTAAAACCTATGCGAGAAACAAAACTCATTTTGACATTCGAATTTCAAATAAATTGCCAACACTTCAACATAGGCTTCAAAGTTGCCATGCAAGTCAATTCTTTTTCTGTTGAATTCCGTTGAGTACCTACCTATATTCTTTATTTATTTCAAAATTATACTTCAACCAGCTATTGCATGTATTTTTTAGAAATAATTACGATCGATTAGGACAACTTTTTATATGGAACCATACTTTTTGCGGCATTTAATCTTTTTAATATTACAATATATAATCTAAGTTGCATAGATGCATTAACATTTATAATTCATATTCAATGCACGCCCCCATGGAGACACGAGTGAGTTCGCGCTTATCAATGCTGCATGTGTAATAACAAATAAAAATTTCAGCCTCTCATAACCATAAGCCCTGCAACTTTTGCCGACCTTTACAGAAACAAGGGGAACATTTGTTAAGTGAACCCATTTATGCGATATGGGTGGTAAGCCTCATACTAACCCTTACGTCAAGGAATCATGTATAATGCACACCCACAAGCTGGCAAATGTCATTTCACGCTAACATATAATTGTGGCACTTGATGTTTTTAATATTAGAATATATAATCTAAGTTGCATTGATACAATAACTTTTATAATTCATATTCAATGCATGTCCCCATGGAGACACGAGTGAGTTCCCGCTTATCAATGCTGCATGTGTAATAACAAATAAAAATTTCAGCCTCTCATAGCCATAAGCCCTGCCACTTTTGGCAACCTTTCCAGAAACAGGGGGAACATTTGTAAGTGAGCCATTTTTTATGATATGAATGTTCAGGCTCATACTTACCTATAAGTCAAGGAATTTGAGTTTGAAAAATCCTTCAGCAACATTCATCTTAATGTATTATCAAAAGTTGCAAAAAAATTCTTTATTGATTCAAATGCAATGTATACCCACAAGCTGGCAAATGTCATTTCACGCTAACATATACTTGTGGCATTTGATGTTTTTTATATTAGAATATAAATCTAAGTTGCATAGATCCATTAACATTTATAATTCATATTCAATGCATGCCCCCATGGAAATACGAGTGAGTTCACACTTACAAATGCTGCATATGTAATTACAAATAAATATTTTAGCCTCTCATGACCATAAGTCTTGCAACTTTTGCCGACCTTTTCAGAAACAGAGAAACATTCGTTCAGTGAAAAAAAAATTACGGGATGGGAGGTCAGCCTCATACCTCATGCACATGCACACAAGATACTCAGAACATGAAAGAACTAAATTACCCTTTTACCGTCATTTTTTTTCAAATTACTTCTTAAAGCATTTAATTACAATGAAGAAGGTGTGAGGAAAAATTATTGCGAAGCCAGACTTAAACTGCCCGAAGGGCCTAGCAGACAACCGTGCGCAGCACGGTCGGTCTGCTAGTCTATTATATAAAAATCTAGGGGGTATTTGCGTCTGTTTTTTTCGAATTTGTAAAAATGATTTTCTAAAGAAGGTTTCTCTTGATAAACTGAACTAACGCTCGATTCCAGAATTTTTGGCGTTTGTTTGTTTGTTTGTTTGTTTGTTCGTTTGTTTGTATATTTGTACCATTATAGGCGCCCAGACCGTTCGCAACACGATGCTGAAATTTTGCACACCCCCATAAAGTGTTAGTGGCTAAACAACTGTTAGGGTCCGGATGACGTCACGTGCATATTTCGCATACCTGCCATACAGACTGAAAGTTGAAATCTTGCCGCTGGCGGCCATTTTAAATTTACAGGCTTGATATTCGTCCACTAATTTTTATAGAAAGAATGAATGGGTTTTTGGGACATGGAATGTAAGGAAGATGAATGATTGCAAGGAGAAAGAAATTATGAATGTAATGAAAGAGAAACGAATAAAAGTAATGGGTGTGACAGAAACAAAAATGAAAGGGAATGGTGAGAAAGTATTAGCGAATGGTGAATTGTATATTTGGTCAGGTGTGGAAGATGGGAATGAAAGGCAGGGTGTAGGTGTGATTGTGAGTGAGTGTGTGAAGGGATGCATAGCGGGTTACCGAAGAATTTCTCCCAGGATTTTGGTTGTTAAATTCAAAATTAACAGTTTGAAACTTTTCTTGGTGACCTGTTATGCTCCTGTTGATTCAGAGTGTATGGAGGTGAGAATGAGTTTTTGGAATGAGCTGAATGCGGTTGTGCATGAAAGGAAGAAGAATGAAAACATTGTAATTTTAGGTGATATGAATGGATGGATAGGTGCGCAGAGGGATGAATGTTTGAAAATTATTGGTCCTGGTGGGAGAGGTGTAGTCAATGATAATGGGCGACATCTGATTGCTTTGTGTGCGGAGCACAGTCTTTTTGCATCGAATACTTGGTTTTGGCATAAGGATGTGCATCTGTACACGAGGCAGATTGTGGGAAGTCGCACAATCATTGACTACATCTGTGTGGATGAAAGACTGAGAGGAGCCGTAAGAGATAGCCGTGTCTACCGCGGGCCTGAAATAGGCAGTGATCACTATCTCTTATGTGCTAAAATAATGCTTGGTGAAGTAAGAAAGAAGAAACGCAAGAAGCAAGTAAGAATGACTAGAATAAAAGTAGAAAGGCTGAATGAAGAAAATGTGAAAGAGAAGTATGTATCAGAGCTCCACAAAATTTTAAGTGTAAATGAACTTGAGAAGAATGTGTGTGGAAAAGATATTGAAAGCATGTGGAAAGATCTGAAGGAAGGAATGATTGAATGTGCTAAAAAAGTATGTGGGGTAACGAAAGGTGGAAAATTGAAAGGAGATGCCTGGTGGAATGATAGAGTGAAAGAAGCTGTGAAAGTTAAGAAAAAGTGTTATGAAAATTGGCTGAATGATAGAAAGCTAGAAGACGAATAAAGGATAGCTAAGAAAATGGCAAAGACTATAATTTATGAAAGCAAGATGAATGAACAAAGAAAGATTGATGAAAGGATTAACAAAAGTTTCACCGACAGTAAGAAGGAATTTTGGAGGTGGATCAATGCGGATAGAAATAAATCTTCTGCATTGACCACTCCGGGAGTCAAAAGTGCTGCCGGTGAGATGGTATGGGAGAATGAAGAAGTATGCAAGAGATGGAAGAACTATTTTCAAGAAATTTTTGGCCAGGGTGAAAGAAGAATTTATGAACAGACAGATGAAGAGAATGAATTGAAAATTTTGAAAGAAGAAATGAAAGTGTCTATTTCACGTCTGAAGAATGGGAAGTCTGCTGGGTTTGATGGTATTGTTACGAAATTAGGGTTCAATTGTCTTTCCAAATTAAAAAAATACACAGGTCTCCTTCAATAGTTATTTATTTTACACTGTTACAAAATTTATTTTCACACTACTTTCTCGATTATTCCATTGGTTTCGGTTCACTGATCAGATGGCTTCGATGTGTTTGTTAGTCGCTATGATACTGGCCCGCTCTGCAGGCCATTCGCACCTTTATACTCTTCAGAGCAGTATGATCCAGAACTAAAGTCGCCAGACGGTTCCAGAGTAATTATTACTTCTCGATGTTTCACGTACTACCTAGACACAACCAAAATCCTACCTACCAATGCAATACAGTATTCCTATAATTATAACAAATACCTACTTAGCCTAGAGAATTCTACACTTATACATAATTATCGATCTTACCTACCAATACTTTTGAGGATTCTTATAACTATAACTACCCATACTTATTTCAATATTTATATTTACATAACACTACCCCCCACCTAGACTGTTTCGTCCCGGAACAGTCTTGACTCTGTGTAGGTAGGGGCATGCTGATCCACGTCGACACCCTGTGGTCAGGAAGAAGTGGCAGTCCACGGATTTCTCCCCACTGGCTCTCGGCTGCGCTTGCTCGCAGCACACCATGACGCTGATGCCGACTCCCGAGAACACTGCTTCAATCATACTCCGGATTATCCGCCAGTCTCGATTAGCGCGGCCGCCACCCATCTTCAGTATTGCCAGACGCGCCTGCTGATCCTCCAACATGTAGTCACGCAGCTCAACAAGGCCGTCCCACAATGCCTTGTAGTCCTCTTCCAGGTTGCTGGAATCCGGGACAACCAGGCAGTATGCTTGTTGACGCCCCTTCGGTAGTCTCAGAGCTCTTCCTTGCGGGCTGCTCGAGGGTTGCGGTTCTCCGAATTTGTATCGGAAGACCCGTGCAATTCCTCTAGACATATCTAGATCTTCCGGTACACTGCATGCCAGTGTGTGGTCCCTAGTGACCTCAAATAAGTCCTTGTGGACTTCTGTGGTCACTCCATGGCGAAACTTCTGCCCTGCCTTCGCGTTCTCCCAAAACGTCTCAAAGGCTGGTGATCTTTCGGATGCGACGCACTGTCGTACTTTTTGGGCTGGTTGGTCATCATTATCGCCTAGGTATGGTGAGAGGCGATTGTAGTGCACGACCCTTGGTTTTCCGTTTGGTCTCTTTTTTATGCGGTAGACCACATCGTTGATGCGCTCCAAGATCTCGTACGGCCCGTCCCAGGAACGCTGAAGTTTCGGACAGTATCCTTGGCGCCTCTTGGGGTCAAAAAGCCACACCCAGTCACCAGCTTTGTACCCCATGCTGTCAGCTCTGGTGTCATAGCGCTCCTTCATTTGATCGCTGGCTTCCCCGATGTTCATGCGGACCTGATCATGGATGTCATCCAGCCTCCTGCGAAGGTCTGTCACATAGTCTTCTCCGGCTAGGTCTTCACCTGGTTTGCAGCCAAATTTGAGATCACAAGGAAGTCGCATTTCTCGCCCAAACAGTATGCTGCTGGGAGTCTTCTTCGTCGTTTCCTGAACAGCCGACCGGTAAGCCAATAAGAACAAAGGCAGATGTCGGTCCCAGTCCCGCTGATGGCTGGACACTACTTTGGCTAAGTACCTCCCCACGGTACGGTTCATCCTTTCCACCATTCCATCAGACTGTGGATGTAGCGCAGTGGTCCTGGTCTTGTAGATCCCTAGCCGCTCACACATTTGCTGGAAGATAGCAGCTTCAAAGTTCCTTCCCTGATCAGAATGTAATTCCAGGGGTACGCCAAACCTGCTGATAAATTCGGTAACTAGAACTTCAGTCACGGTTACGGCCTCTTGGTTAGGGATTGAGTAAGCTTCCACCCACTTGCTGAAGTAATCCATCACCACCATGATGTACTTGTTACCCTTCTCAGTTGTAGGAAATGGGCCAGCTATGTCGATGGCAATTCTTTCAAAGGGGCTGCCAACATTGTACTGACGCATTGGTGCTCGCCTTTTCCTTTGCGGTCCATTGGCCGTTGCACAGGTTACACATTTTCGACACCAATCTTTGACGTCTTCGCTGCAGTTGATCCAGTAAAATCGCTCTTTCACTTTCTCCAGCGTCTTCTTAACGCCTAGATGTCCTCCAGAAGTTCCTCCATGCAGCAGTCCAAGGATTTCCGGTACTCGGCTCCTCGGAACGAGGGTTTGCTTTCTTCTAAGTGTGCCGTCTTCCTTCTCGATCTTTCGTTTCAGGAACCCTCCTTCTATCACTATGGATCCCCATTGAGCCCAATAAGCCTTGACAGTTGGTGATAAGGGGGCGAGTTTTTCCCAGGTTGGCCTTTCTCCTTCTCGCGCCCATTCCATCACATACTTCAAGTCCGGATCATTCAGTTGGTCTTGCGCCAATTTTTCATCTTGCCAGTCCTCATCTTCGGTGGTCGTCCTTTGGACAATTGCTACCTTGTCCTCCATCTTGCTGCAATGTTTGCAGTCACTGGCGCATGGTCGTCTGGATAATGCATCCGCATTTCGATGAAGCGTGCCAGGTCTATGTTCGGAGTCATAATCATACTCCTGGAGCCTTTCAATCCATCTAGCCACTTGCCCTTCTGGGTTTTTGAATTTCAGAAGCCAAACCAGTGCAGCATGATCAGTCCGTAGTGTGAATTTTCTCCCGTACAAGTATTTGCGGAAGTGTTCCACTGATTTTATCACGGCAAGAAGCTCTCGTCTGGTCACGCAATAATTTCGTTCTGGCTTGGAAAGCACTTTACTGAAGTAACCCAGAACAGTCTCATGCCCATCCTGTATTTGGGAAAGGACGCCTCCTATCCCCACATTACTAGCGTCGGTATCCAGGATGAACTTTCCATCTTTTCGTGGGTAGCTCAAGATGGGGGCACTTGTTAATCTTCCCTTAAGCTCTTCAAATGCTTGTGCGCAGGAATCACTCCAATGGAAGCGAGTGTTTTCTTCCGTAAGCTTGGTGAGCGGTTTTGCATTGTCCGCAAATCTTGGCACAAACCTCCTGTAATAAGTGCACAGCCCCAGGAAACTCCTAGTTTCATGTTTGTCCTTCAGCACGGGCCAGTCTCTTACTGCCTTGATTTTGGCAGGGTCAACTTCAACTCCACGTTGAGAAACTATGTGTCCCAGGTAATTTACTTGTTTCTTGAACAGGTTACACTTTTTCGGGTTGAGCTTCAGTCCAGCGTCTTGTAGTCGCCCGAAAACTTGCTCCAGATTTCTCAACTGATGGTTGAAGTCCTTTCCCAGGATGATTATGTCATCCAAGTATACCAGGCAGGTTTCCCATGATAGTCCACGCAGCACATTCTCCATCAGCCTTTCAAACGTGGCGGGGGCATTGCATAAGCCAAATGGCATCACGGTGAACTGCCAAAGTCCAGATCCAGTCGAGAATGCAGTTTTCTCCTTATCTTTGGCATCCAATTCAACTTGCCAGTAGCCACTTTTCAGGTCCAATGTGGAAAAAATGGTGCATCCTGCCAATGTGTCCAAGGTGTCGTCAATCCTTGGCAGAGGGTAACTATCCTTTTTCGTAACATCGTTGAGCAGTCTGTAGTCCACACAAAATCTCGTGGTACCATCCTTCTTTTTCACCAGTACCACCGGGGATGTCCAAGGGCTACTTGATGGTTCTATGATGCCATCCTTGCTCATGTCTTTGATGATCTTGTCAGCTTCTTCCCGCTTTGCAAAGGGTAGTCTTCTTGGAGCCTGTTTTATTGGTCTCGCTTCTCCGGTGTCTATGCTATGTCGCACTACCTTGGTTCTTCCCAGACGGCCATTAGAGTCCTCGAAAATGTTCTGGTAGCGGCAGATCAAACTCCTCACTCTCCGTTTGTTTTCCTCGGTTAGACCTTGGGAAGCGTCGTGGACCAGGGCTTCCAATTGTGTTGACAATTTGTTTCCTTCGCATGACATGTTTGTCATCTGTTGCACAATGGAAGTTATCCTCTCACATCTGCCCAAAACAAAACCTTCATTCATTTTAACTGGGTAGCTGTTCACATTCATGATCTTGACAGGAATGGTCTCCTTTGCGCGAATCACTGTTCTTGCCACCATGACTCCTTTGTTAACATTGTCCATGTTCTCCGGTTCTATCATACAGATTTGGTCATTTGTACTACTGGAATCCAGGCGGGCACTCACTATCATCTCGGATCGCCCCTTCACTTCGGTATTCTTGGCTAGGATAACACGTGCAGCCAGTTCTTTCCGTCTTTGCAGGATGACTTCTTCATTTCCAATTTTAATGGACCCTTTCTTTAAATTTAAACTGCACCCAAATCTGTCCAGTATGTCCATTCCCAATATAACGTCTTCTTCAATGTTGGCCACCAACGTCCGATGATCAAAAGTGGTGCTGCCAATTTGGAAGGTGGCAATCGTCTCCCCATACACCTGTGCTGACTCTCCCGTGGCGGTGTGCAGAGACCACTTTGTTGGTGCAATCTGCTTACCTCGTGCCACTATGTCGCGTCTCAGAATTGTCCTGGTTGCTCCCGTGTCCACCAGTAGTTCACGAGTTACTCCATCTATTATGCCATTGATAAAAATGCTGCTGGCTTTTCCTCTCACGGTTGCGACAGTAGCAGCAGATTTCAGGGCCTCTCCAGCGTGGGTCAACGGTTGCCCCTTCCCATTAACCCTTTCTAGTTTTCCGCAGCCTGTTTTCTGGGTTTCTGAGGCTTGGGACACTTGGTGCTAAGGTGGCCCAGCTGTCCGCAGTTCCAGCAGCGTGGGTCTCGTCTTCGAGGTCTCAGACGTTCCAGCACTTTTTCAATTAGCTCCTCGGTTGTAGGTAGCTTGACCTCCTCTGCCTCGACTGCACGAACCCTGGCGTGACCCCTGATGGACTGTTTGACAGCCTCGAACTCGAGAGCTTGGCTGAGCGCCTCGTTCAAAGCCTTGGGATGGGCCAGTTTTACGGCTTGTTGCGTCTCCCATTCCCGCAATCCATTTAGGAACTTGTCCACTGGCAAGCTCTCACAGATGTCGTCGGAGGCTGTCGGGTAAGCGTCTCGTACCAGGCGGGCGATGTCCATTTCAAACTCCTGGAGGCTCTCGTTGGGCTTCTGCACCCTTGTGTTCAGCTGCGACTTGTACAGCTGCTCCAGGCACTTGTGGCCATAGCGCATATCCAAGCGCTGCTTCAGCTGCCCAAAGTCACCACGGTTGTCCAGGGGTATGGCCTGCAGAACCCTGAGAGCGTCTCCTCGGAGCGACAGGCTGAGAACCGAAGCCTTCTTCTGCTGGCTCCAGGCTCCCATCATGGCAGCCGTCTCAAAGAGGGTCAAGTATTCCTCCCACGACGTCTTCCCGTCGAAGGTTGGGAGGTTGTGCTTGGCTAGGGAAGGGTCATCATCCCCTCTTGTGATCCTGGTTGGAGTTGAGCATCCCTGGTCGGTCTCGTCGTGAAGGCCGCCTTTGGGGGAGATTCTGGTGGACTCCATCTGGCACTTGTCAGCCAGCTCGGCACGCAGACGGTCTTCCAGGTTTGACATCCGAGTCTCCATTTCCCCCTTCAGGGCCGAGAGGTTGGTTGTCATCTTCTCCTCTATTTCTCCTTTCAGGGTTGTGAGACTATCCGCTATCTCCGCCTTCAGGGTCCTGGCGTTGTCAGCCATCTCCGCCTTCAGGTCTTCCCTCAGGGTCTTGGAATTGTCAGCCATTTTCTCCTCCAGGGTCCTGGCGTTGTCAGCCATCTTCTCCTCCAGGGTCTTGGCGTTGTCAGCCATCTTCTCCTCCAGGGTCTTGGCGTTGTCAGCCATCTCCACTTTCAGTCCTGTCAGGTTACTGGTCATCTTCTCCTCCATGGTAGTGAGGCCTTCCTTCAAGTTTCCATTGATGCTGAGGTTCAGCTCCTCAAGGGCGCGGTCTCCCCCAGATGCCATGACAAAGTATGCCGGGTCTTCGCCTGACTGTTCTAGAGCTTCCATGAGGCGTGCTTGTAAGGCCGCCTTCCCTCCTGAGGTCTCCAGGTCCCTCTCCAGAAGCTCATTCTTAAGCTCAGTGACTTTGAGGTCCTTGATGTTCACCTTAGCCATTTTTTTTTTTAACAAACTTCAAAACAAAAATATTTGCAAATTTATTTAATACGGGTTATGAGTTTTATATAAAGTTATTTTGAATACGTACTTTAGCAAAAATAATAATTTGTCTGCTAGTACATAATTATTTATTTCGTCTCAAGTCTTTCAAACACACAGGTAGGTACTTAATGTACATTCACACACTTGTAAACAAAGGATAGTTATTCAAAAACTTTTTCTCGATGAATCTGGAACGTTCTTTTGTAATATTTTTCAAGATTTTTATTTTTTTTTTTTATTTTTTTAATCACACACAATAATAAAAAAACTATGGTCCAATTTGATGACTTTCTCAATGCGGTAAAATAGTCATTATGTTATGTCCAGAATTATGTCCAGAATTATGTTCCATATGATGTTCCAGAATTTATAAGCAACTTGCTTTTGCGTCTTTTCTTTTAACAAAAATTTATTTAAACACTTGTTTTCACAAAAGTCAGTTCACACAAAGTTCAATTTGAATAAAGTTCATTTTAACACTTATTTAATTTATTTTATTTATTTTTAGACAGAAGATCTTAATTTTTCTTGACAATTCCGCACCTGACGCCAATTGTTACGAAATTAGGGTTCAATTGTCTTTCCAAATTAAAAAAAATACACAGGTCTCCTTCAATAGTTATTTATTTTACACTGTTACAAAATTTATTTTCACACTACTTTCTCGATTATTCCATTGGTTTCGGTTCACTGATCAGATGGCTTCGATGTGTTTGTTAGTCGCTATGATACTGGCCCGCTCTGCAGGCCATTCGCACCTTTATACTCTTCAGAGCAGTATGATCCAGAACTAAAGTCGCCAGACGGTTCCAGAGTAATTATTACTTCTCGATGTTTCACGTACTACCTAGACACAACCAAAATCCTACCTACCAATGCAATACAGTATTCCTATAATTATAACAAATACCTACTTAGCCTAGAGAATTCTACACTTATACATAATTATCGATCTTACCTACCAATACTTTTGAGGATTCTTATAACTATAACTACCCATACTTATTTCAATATTTATATTTACATAACAGTATAAATGGTGAAATGTTGAAAGCAGGAGGTGAATGTGTGATAGATTGGATATTTGAATTATGTAAGCTTTGTGTGAATGCAGGAGTAGTACCGATGGATTGGAGGAAGGCAGTCATTGTTCCCATTTACAAAGGTAAAGGGGACAAAAAAGACTGTCAGAACTTCAGACCAATCAGTCTACTCAGTATACCAGGAAAAGTCTTCTGTAAGGTGATTATATAAAATGTGATTCTGACTACTAGCAAAAGGGTTTCCGATATACAGTCCGGCTTTATGGCCGGTAGAGGCTGTGTTGATCAGATTTTCACTCTACAACAACTTGTTGAAAAACAATTGTCGGTGAGGGGGAAACTATTCACGGCCTTTGTGGATCTGGAAAAGGCTTTTGACTCAGTGGACAGAGGTATGTTGTGGGATGTTTTGAAAGCATACGGAGTGAATGGAGCTCTACTCAATGCGGTGCATGCGAACTATGAGAATAGTATGGCTTGCATTCGTATTGATGGTGAGTATAGTGAATGGTTTGAAGTTTTTAAGGGTGTAAGGCAAGGATGTGTGATGAGCCCATGGCTATTTAACATAGTCATGGACAAGTGTGTTCGAGATGCTAGACTTGATGATTGTGGATTAATGATAGGAGAGAGCAAAGTAAGCGTTCTACTGTATGCGGATGATGCAGTCCTTGTATCTGATTCAGCAGTGGAATTGCAAATGATGCTCTCTAGATTGAACGAAGCTTTGAAAGGTAATAATTTGAAGTTGAATGCAAGAAAGACGAAAGTTTTGATTTTTGAAAGAGATGATGAAAATATGAATTATGAATTTAAAATTAATGGAATGAATGTTGATGTTATAAATGAGTTTGTATATTTGGGAAGTAAGTTTGAAAAAGATGGAAGAATGGCCGGTGAATTTGAAAGAAGAATAATGAAAGGCAGGTGTGTACTGGGTGCGACCGCTTGCATCGCCAGGAACCAAAATCTCTCAAAAAATGTTAGATTGGCGGTGCACGGTGGTATACTAGTGCCAACCTTGATGTATGGAAGTGAAGCCTGGACGGTGAGTGAAAGGGAAATTAGTAAAGTCCATACAGTAGAAATGGACTATCTAAGAAGTATGATTGGGAAAAAACGAAGTGACAGGGTGAGGAATGATTTTGTAAGAGAAGAATGTGGTGTAAGGGAAAGTGTGAAAGTGAAGATTAAAAGAAACTGTATGTTAAGATGGTTCGGGCATTTGGAGAGAATGAGTGATGAAAGATTGACGAAGAGAGTATATGTTGCTAGAATAGATGGATGTCGTGGTAGAGGAAGACCGAGAAAAGTATGGAAGGATCAAATCTCTGAAATAGCGAATGACTGGGATATCCAGAGTCATAATAAAAGGAGGATTTGTATGAAAAAGGTTATGACTCTGGATGAAATGAAAGAAGTATGCAAGGACAGGAAGAAGTGGCGGCTAATCTGCAATGTTGATTTCTAATGTTGGTGTATTCATTTGCTACATTTTTTGCATAGGAAATTTTTGACTTTTTTTGTATAGATTTCTTTGTAAGGTTTTGTTCTTTTTTATATTTTAATGTAATTTATTATTCATTCATATTCCTGTACTTATAGGTTGGTATGAGGCTGACCACCCATACTGTAAAAAATGGTTCACTTTGCCAATGTCACCCCTGTTTCAGGGAAGGTCGGCAAAAGTTGTGGGGCTTATGTTCATTTGAGGTTTGGATTTTATTTGTAAGTACACATTCAGCATTTATAAGCGCGAACTACACTTGTTGGTTTGTGGGCATACATCTGAGAGCTTTAAATGAATATATCCTTGCAACTTAGATTATAGATTATATTATTATAGATTATGTCAACATTTTTTGAAAGAAAACTTTTTTCAATGACAACTTTTTTCCAACAAAATTTTGAAAAACCTGATTTTCACAAAAAAGTCAAATTTGTAAGTAAAAAAATCAACTGTTTTGATGCTACACAAACAATTATAATTTAGCGAAATGTAATGATATGTAATAGGACAATCACGCCGAGTATATATTTTGCATACCCGCGATACCAACTAAAAAAATATACATTGCTCTGCAGGCGGCCATTTTGAATGTCTAGGCCTTATACTCGAATATAAAATGCATTTTAGTAAACCCCATAATGTTGGAAGAAACTTTTTTTCTACGGCAAATTTCTTTGAACAAATATTTAAAAAGTAAAATTTCATACAAAGTCTTATATATAAAAATAAAAAAAGTTAAAAAGTTTTTTTTTTTTAATTTTCAAAAGTCATTTTTTTCTTAGAGTTCTGTCGATGGGTCGAACGTTTTCCCATACTTAGATTTTTTGTAGATTGTGAGTTTAGGCATTTTAAGGTATCTTCAGGTACCAAGCAGTATCTATAATCTATAATCTAAGTTGCAAGCATATATTCATTTAAAGCTCTCAGATGTATGCCCACAAACAAACACGTGTAGTTCGCGCTTACAAATGCTGAATGTGTACTTACAAATAAAATCCAAACTCAAATGAACATAAGCCCTGCAACTCCTGCCGACATTCCCTGAAACAGGGGTGACATTGGCAAAGTGAACCATTTTTTACAGTATGGGTGGTCAGCCTCATACCAACCTATAAGTCAAGGAATACGAGTAATAAATGACATTTAAGTTTACAAAAAAAAAAAACAACAAAACCTTAAAAATAAATCTATACAAAAAAAGTCAAAAATTTCTTATGCAAAAAATGTAGCAAAAAAAAGTATCAGACACTAAAATATCGTGAAAAGTATCACAAGCAGTTTTAAGATGTCAAAAGATAATTCAGAGCAGGACGAGCACTTTGAAGGCATTTCATGACAATAAGAGCAGCTGGAACAATCTAAAAACAAAAGCACCAGTACCAACAAAACAATGCCGTATAGCAAACGCAGTCATGTTTCATGCCACTATAAGACAATTGCAAGCAACACAGGTACGCTTAAGATACTATTACCAGCAAAACGAAAAAGAGCAGAAAAGACAAGTTATACACTTAAATGATAATGAACGGGTCGAGCATCATTATAAACCATCACCAGAAAAATAAAGAGCAGAAATAAAAAGCAGGATAAAGACTTCAGCACCTGCACAACAATAGGAAGTAGCACGATCAGGCCTGGGATTCTACCAAAAAATTGACCACTTTTTGTTGTTGTTGCTGGTCAGTTCTCATGGATCTTTTAAAAATCAGAGCAGGGGTAAAT
This sequence comes from Agapetus fuscipes, assembly GCA_951799405.1. Lineage (NCBI taxonomy): Eukaryota > Metazoa > Arthropoda > Insecta > Trichoptera > Glossosomatidae > Agapetus > Agapetus fuscipes. Next base: position 14,889,515 of record OX637333.1, on the reverse strand, counting down.
TGTGCTGGTGAAGCCGGACTTCAAACTAAAATGCCGTAATCGTGCGCAGCACGAGTAGGCAGGCTATTCCTTTATTATATTGCCCTTCGTCGTCGTCTTTCGTCGTCGAGTTTCGATTTTCAAAACCAATGCCATCACAGCAGATGAAACACATTCATGACCTATGGCAAATTAATTTTTGTATATATGCTGCAATGCTGCGAGCTTTCGCGTGTGTGTTTACAAATGTATGAAAACTTTTAGCAATTCATCTGTTTGTTCATACTGAAAATGTATGGAACAATATTGACATCTAGCGGCAAAACGTGAATGTTTTTTTTACATTTTCTTTTATTTCATGCAAATTAAAAAAAAAAAAAAAGTTAAATAAAAATGGATTTCAATCTGTAATCTAAGTTGCAAACATATATAACATTTGAGATTCATATTACATGCATTCTTACAAGCAGACATGTATAAGTTCGCGCTTACATATGCTGCATGTGTACTTACAACATAACAACCCATTCCAAATGAACATAAGCCCTGCAACTATTGCCAACCTTCCCTGAAACAAAGGTGAAATTTGCAAAGTAAACCATTTTTTTAAGTATGGGTGGTCAGCCTCATACCAACCTATAAGTCAACGAAATTATTTTGTGTATTTCTTTACATAATCTAAGTTGCAAAGATACATACCATTTGAGATTCATATTAAATGCATTCCCACAAGCAGACAGGTAAAAGTTCGCGCTTACAAATGCCCCATGTGGACTTACAACAAAAAACCTAATCTCAAATGAACATAAGCCCTGCAACTCTTGCCGACTTTTCCTCAAACAGAGATAAAATTTGCATGGTGAACCATTGCTTACAGTATGGGTGGTCAGCCACATACTAACCTTTTAGTCAAGGAAATTATTTTGTTTAGTTCTATAATCTAAGTTGCAAAGATACATACCATTTGAGATTCATATTAAATGCATTCCCTCAAGCACACACTTATAAGTTCGCGCTTACACATGCTGCATGTGTCCTTACAACATAAAAACACAATCTCTAATGAACAGAAGCTCTGCAACTCTTGCCCATCTTCCCTCAAACAGGGGTGACGTTGGCAAAGTGAACCATTTTTACAGTATGGGTGGTCAGCCTCATACCAACCTATAAGACAAGGAAATTATTTTGATTTCTATTCTTTATAATCTGTAATCTAAGTTGCAAAGCTATATTACATAGTTATATAACAGTGACAAAACGATACATGACCAAATAACAAAGTAACAAAACAGCACAGTGACAAAAAAAGCACGGGGACAAATAAACAGTGAAAAAACAGGAAGGTGACAAAATAGCACAGTGACATAACAGCACAGTGACAAAACAGCACGGTGATAAAACAGCACAGTGATCTAACAGCACAGTGTCAAAACGGCACAGTGTCAAAACGGCACATTGACAAAAAAGCACGGTGACAAAACAGCACAGTGACATAACAGCACAGTGACAAAACAGCACAGTGAAAAAAAATGACGGTGACAAAACAACACAGTGATAAATCAGCACAGTGACCAAACTACACGGTGACAAAACACCACAGTAACAAAACAGCACAGTGACAAAGCAGCACGTTGACAAAACAGCATAGTGACAAAACAACACGGAGACAAAAAAGCACAGTGAAAGAACAGCACAGTGACACAACAAAACGGTGACAAAACAACACGGTAACAAAACAGCACAGTGACAAAACAGCACAGTGACAAAACAGCACAGTGACAAATCAGCACAGTGTCAAAACAGCACAGTGATAGAACAGCACTTTAACCAAAAATCACAGTGACATAACACAAGTACACTAGCAGACTCGTAAAAGTTCACGCTTACACATGCTGCATGTGGACTTACAACATAAACACCCAACTCAAATGAACATAAGTGCAACTCTTTTTGCACTTATGTTCATTTGAGTAAAAAAATTTAATATTTGCATACACTATCGATGTATTTATTATATTAAGGTATAACCGTTTACAGTGCGGGATATTCCCAGTATTTTTTTGTAATGGCGGATTTTCATAAATTTATTTTATCAAAGCCTAACAAATCTAAGTAAATGTTCTTTTACAAAAACTGCGTGTTTTTATTTTACATGTTTTTTAATACTACGAAGTTTAACGCGAGGAAACTATGTGCAATATAAACATTTCACAAATGTTAAGGGGTTGGGCTGCGTAGCAGCCAGGGGCAACGCCCCTAGTTTAACTTAAATTTGTCTTTCGTGGATTAAAGATATTCGGAACATGAAATGAATTCAATTACCTTTTTATCACAGTTTTTTTAAAATTATATCTTAAAGCATTCAATGAAATAAAGAACATATGGGCAAAAAATTATGGCGAAGCCAGACTAAAACCTGCCCGGAGGGCCTAGCAGCCAACCGTGCGAGAGCGCGGTTTGGTCTGCTAGTATTATAATATATTTCTTATTATTAGCTTATCTAACCATGGCTATTTAACATAGTCATGGACAAGTGTGTTCGAGATGCTAGACTTGATGATTGTGGACTAATGATAGGAGAGAGCAAGGTAAGCGTTCTACTGTATGCGGATGATGCAGTCCTTGTATCTGATTCAGCAGTGGAATTGCAAATGATGCTCTCTAGATTGAACGAAGCTTTGAAAGGTAATAATTTGAAGTTGAATGCAAGAAAGACGAAAGTTTTGATTTTTGAAAGAGATGATGAAAATATGAATTATGAATTTAAAATTAATGGAATGAATGTTGATGTTGTAAATGAGTTTGTATATTTGGGAAGTAAGTTTGAAAAAGATGGAAGAATGGCCGGTGAATTTGAAAGAAGAATAATGAAAGGCAGGTGTGTGCTGGGTGCGACCGCTTGCATCGCCAGGAACCAAAATCTCTCAAAAAATGTTAGATTGGCGGTGCACGGTGGTATACTAGTGCCAACCTTGATGTATGGAAGTGAAGCCTGGACGGTGAGTGAAAGGGAAATTAGTAAAGTCCATACAGTAGAAATGGACTATCTAAGAAGTATGATTGGGAAAAAACGAAGTGACAGGGTGAGGAATGATTTTGTAAGAGAAGAATGTGGTGTAAGGGAAAGTGTGAAAGTGAAGATTAAAAGAAGTATGTTAAGATGGTTCGGGCATTTGGAGAGAATGAGTGATGAAAGATTGACGAAGAAAGTATATGTTGCTAGAATAGATGGATGTCGTGGTAGAGGAAGACCGAGAAAAGTATGGAAGGATCAAATTTCAGAAATAGCGAATGAATGGGATATCCAGAGTCATAATAAAAGGAGGACTTGTATGAAAAAGGTTATGACTCTGGATGAAATGAAAGAAGTATGCAAGGACAGGAAGAAGTGGCGGCTAATCTGCAATGTTGATTTCTAATGTTGGTGTATTCATTTGCTACATTTTTTTGCATAGGAAATTTTTGACTTTTTTTGTATAGATTTCTTTGTAAGGTTTTGCTCTTTTTTATATTTAAATGTAATTTATTATTCATATTCCTTGACTTATAGGTTGGTATGAGGCTGACCACCCATACTGTAAAAAATGGTTCACTTTGCCAATGTCACCCCTGTTTCAGGGAAGGTCGGCAAAAGTTGTGGGGCTTATGTTCATTTGAGGTTTGGATTTTATTTGTAAGTACACATTCAGCATTTGTAAGCGCGAACTACACTTGTTGGTTTGTGGGCATACATCTGAGAGCTTTAAATGAATATATCCTTGCAACTTAGATTATAGATTATATTATAGATTATAGCTTCAATTTAACCCTAACTCAAGAAACTTATCTTATATATAAAAAAGGAGAGGGTATTTGCGTCTGTTTTTTTCGAATTTGCAAAAATGTTTTTCCAACAAGTGTTTCTATTGACGGACTGGACTAAACCTCATATCCAGAATTTTTGGTGTTTGTTTGTTTGTCCGTTTGTTTGTTTGTCCGTTTGTTTGTATATTTGTACCACTATAGGCGCCCAGACCGTTCGCAGCACGATGCTGTTATTTTGCATACCCCCATAAAATGCTCAAACTTAAACAACTGTCAGGGTCCGGATGACGTCACGTGCATATTTCGTATACCTGCGATACAGACTGAAAATTGAAATCTTGCCGCTGGCGGCCATTTTGAATTTACAGGCTTGATGTTCAAAACAGTTATGTCTCTTAGTAATTTTAACAACTTTTGGAAGAAACTTTTTCGCAAAAAGTAAATTCTTCAAACAAAGTTTGTAAATACCTACATAGAAAAAAATACAAAACAATATCTTTCAGTTGGCACAACAGGCGCATGCATTAAGTTGGAACAATGAAATTGAACATGCCACCTTAACATAAACAGACTTACATATTTTCAAAAATACAACAAAATACATGAAGGATTAAGAGTAGCTGCTTTACATTTTTTTTGGTTTCTTTAATATTTAACATTCTCCTGCCGTTCATTTTAAAAGTCTGAAGGTTTTTGCTCAATGGTCAATTTGGTTTTGCTTATTTCAACATTTTTTGAAAGAAAACTTTTTTCAAAGACAAATTTTGTCGAACAAAATTTGGAAAAACCTGATTTTCACAAAAAAGCCAAATTTATAAGTAAAAAAATCACCTATTTGGATGCTACATTTACAATTTTAATTTTGCAAAGTGTAAAGATATGTAATAGAACAATCACGCCAAGTATAAATTTTGCATACCCGCGATACCAACTAAAAAAATATATTAATCTGCAGGCGGCCATTTTGAATGTATAAGCCTGATACTCGAATTTAAAATGCATTTTTGTAAATCCCATAAATGTTGGAAGAAACTTTTTTTCTGCGGCAAATTTTTTTGAACAAATATTAAAAAAGTAAAATTTCATACAAAGTGTCTTATATATAAAAATAAAAAAAGTTAAAAAGATTATTTTTTTAATTTTAAAAAGTCATTTTATTCTCAGAGTTCTGTCGATGGGTCGAACGTTTTCCCATACTTAGATTTTTTGTAGATTGTGAGTTTAGGCATTTTAAGGTATCTTCAGGTACCAAGCAGTATCAAACACTTAAATATCGTGAAAAGTATCACAAGCAGTTTTAAGATATCAAAAGATAATTCAGAGCAGGACGAGCAGTTTGAAGGCATTTCATGACAATAAGAGCAGCTGGAACAATCTAAAAACAAAAGCACCAGTACCAACAAAACAATGCCGTATGGCAAACGCAGTCATGTTTCATGCCACTATAAGACAATTGCAAGCAACACAGGTACGCTTAAGATACTATTACCAGCAAAACGAAAAAGAGCAGAAAAGACAAGTTATACACTTAAATGATAATCAACGGGTCGAGCATCATTATAAACCATCACCAGAAAAATAAAGAGCAGAAATAAAAAGCAGGATAAAGACTTCAGCACCTGCACAACAATAGGAAGTAGCACAATCAGGCCTGGGATTCTACCATAAAATTGACCACTTTTTGTTGTTGTTGGTCAGTTCTCATGGATCTTTTAAAAATCAGAGCAGGGGTAAAGTGTGCTGGCAAAGTCGGACTTCAAACTAAAATGCCGTTATCGTGCGCAGCACGAGTAGGCAGGCTATTTAACTTAAATTCGTCTTTCGTGGATTAAAGATATTCGGAACATGAAAAGAATTCACCCTTTATCACAAAATTTATTAAATTATATCTTAAAGCATTCAATGAAACTAGGGGCGTTGCCCCTGGCTGCTACGCAGCCCAACCCCTTAACATTTGGTGAATGTGTATATTGCGCATAGTTTCCTCACGTTAAAATTCAGAAAACATGTAAAATAAAAACATGCGCCTTTGAAAAAGAAAATCGACCACCCATACTTTAAAAAATGGTTCACTTTGCAGATTTCAGCTGTTTTTCAGGGGAGGTTGGCAAGAGTTGCAGGGCTTATGTTCATTAGAGAATGGGTTTTTATGTTGTAAGTCCACATTGGCCATTTGTAAGCGCGAATTTTTACCTGTCTGCTTGTGGGAATGCATTTAATATGAATCTCAAATGGTATGTATCTTTGCAACTTAGATTATAGAACTAAACAAAATAATTTCCTTGACTTATAGGTTAGTATGTGGCTGACCACCCATACTGTAAGTAATGGTTCACCATCTAAATCTAATTCTAAATCTAAATCTAAGCTGCAAAGATATGTATCATTTGAGATTCATATTAAATGCATTCCCATAAGCAGACATGCATAATTTCGCGCTTACACATGCCGCATGTGGACCTACAATATAAAAAACCCAATCTCAAATGAACATAAGCCCTGCAACTCTTGCCGACCTTCCCTGAAGCAGGGGTGACATTGACAAAGTGAACCATTTTTTACAGGATGGGTGGTCAGTCGCATACCAACCTATCAGTCAAGGAGTGCAAATTTTATCTCTGTTTGAGGAAAAGTCGGCAAGAGTTGCAGACCTTATGTTCAGTTGAGATTAGGTTTTTATGTTATAAGTCCACATGGGGCATTTGTAAGCGCGAACTTATACCTGTCTGCTTGTGGGAATGCATTTAATATGAATCTCAAATGGTATGTATCTTTGCAACTTAGATTATAGAACTAAACAAAATAATTTCCTTGACTAAAAGGTTAGTATGTGGCTGACCACCCATACTGTAAGCAATGGTTCACCATACAAATTTTATCTCTGTTTGAGGAAAAGTCGGCAAGAGTTGCAGGGCTTATGTTCCTTTGAGATTAGGTTTTTATGTTGTAAGTCCACATGGGGCATTTGTAAGCGCGAACTTATACCTGTCTGCTTGTGGGAATGCATTTAATATGAATCTAAAATGGTTTGTATCTTTGCAACTTAGATTATTAAACTAAACAAAATAATTTCCTTGACTAAAAGGTTAGTATGTGGCTGACCACCCATACTGTAAGCAATGGTTCACCATGCAAATTTTATCTCTGTTTGAGGAAAAGTCGGCAAGAGTTGCAGGGCTTATGTTCATTTGAGATTAGGTTTTTATGTTGTAAGTCCACATGGGCCATTTGTAAGCGCGAACTTGTACCTGTCTGCGTGTGGGAATGCATTTAATATGAATCTCAAATGGGATGTATTTTTGCAACTTAGATTATGTAAAGAAATACACAAAATAATTTCGTTGACTTATAGGTTGGTATAAGGCTGACCACCAAAATGGTTTACTTTGCAAATTTCACCTTTGTTTCAGGGAAGGTTGGCAAGAGTTGCAGGGCTTATGTTCATTTGGAATGGGTTGTTATGTTGTAAGTACACATGCAGCATATGTAAGCGCGAACTTATACATGTCTGCTTGTAAGAATGCATGTAATATGAATCTCAAATGTTTTATATCTTTGCAACTTAGATTACAGATTTAAATCCATTTTTATTTTGTGTATTTTTTTTTTTAATTTGCATGAAATAAAAGAAAATATTTTAAAAACTTTCACGTTCTGCCGCTAAATGTCAATTTATTTCCATACATTTTCAGTATGAACAAACAGGTTTATTAAAAGAAGTTTTCAAAGGGTTTTAAACACAAACGCGAAAGCTCGCAGCATTGCAGCTTATATACAAAAATTAATTTGCCATAGATCAGGAATGTGTTTCCTCTGCTGTGATGGCATTAATTTTGAAAATCGAAAATGTAAGCGAACGACGACGGTCTGGAGTAATATAATAAAGGATAAAGAACATATCGTCGTTGTTCTGGCAATAGGTCGTATGTCAAGGGTTTTCGATTTCCTTTTTGTGATGCCATTTGATGGGAAAAAAGTCATTTTATGTAATTACAATACCTCCCATGTCACACATTATCATCAGTACAGTATGGTTTATGACATGGGAGTTATTCTAATTGTATAAAATGTTTCTTTCCCTATAAAATGGTATCATAAAGGGGAAGTCGAAATTTTTTGACATATGACCTATTGCCAGAACAACGATGATATGGGCAAAAAGGTATGGCGAAGCCAGACTAAAACCTGCCCGGAGGGCCTAGCAGCCAACCGTGCGAGAGCGCGGTTTGGTCTGCTAGTACTCTATAATAATCTATAATCTAAGTTGCAAAGACACCTCTGCGGCACTACAACAAGTGTCATATACCCTTAGAGTCTTTAGAATCTAGGGAGTCTCCCGCACAGGATTTCTTAAAAAAAAAAAAAATGTTTTTAAGGCTCATATTGAATGCATTCCCACAAGCAGGAACATGTTAGTTTGCACCTAAATATGTACATACAAAATAAACCAAACCTCACATGAACATAAACTTTGCAACTCCTGCCGTCTTTCCTGAAACAGGGTGGCATTGGTAAAACTGAACCAAGTTTGTACAGCATGGCGGGTCAGCCTCATACCAACCTATAAGTCATCGAAATAGTATTTCTATAAAATTAAGATATATGAGTCGTATAAATGCAAACGCCGTCAACTCCTTACGTGATGATTTTGAGAAAAATAAACTTGTGTTTTGAACGCAATTTGGAACCAGTTGGAGATGATGGTGTTTCATACTTTTTCAATTAAAATTACGAAGGATTAAGTGAGGCTTTCATCACATTGCACACAGCACATGATTTGTTACACTACGCAGAATCAAATTCAATAATTATCTCAAAAATCATCAAATTTGGAGATGACGGCGTTTGCAGTTATACGACTCATATGTTCGGCCAACATTTTGTCTTATATTAGCCACTTAAGCAGTGCTACAACACCTTCTCTCAGGGGTCAGTCTCCCCTCCACTGACCCACGCCCTGTATATCCATCCCATCCGGGGATGTGTCACAGGACTCGCATGCAAAAGTTATGTGAGATGCGAGTGGCAGAAGGCCCTCCCGTGAAGCTACACTTTCCCAAGTGTTTACACAAAGCAAAGGAGGCTCAGAAATCACTAAAAGATTATGGCCGTGGGGTTTAGGGCTCGAGGATTTTAATTTTACAACAAAAATGCAAAGTGATTCTGAGCGTCTTAACATATGACTTAAGGCCTAAATTCGAGATGTTACTACTGAGACTGTTCGGGAGGTGCTCTCCAGACTAAGTGGCCAACCACCATAGAGGTGGGAAAGAATAAAGAAAAGAAGAAAGAAAATCGGTCTAATTAGACAGACGAGCAGTGCTACAGATATATTTGCAACTTAGATCATAGATTATATTAAATTTTTGCATTATGGTGATGCCTTCATAAATTTACTTAACATCTATGTCCACACCATGAATACACATTATTATAACTATTTCCACACCATAAATATTATAGAAAACCACACAGGTGTAAGTAGGTAAGCAAATGCACAGCTGAGGCATGAATCATACGTAGCCAAGTGATGGAAATGAATTATCATCTTGCTGGCACTCCCAGTTCAAGAGGTCTCGCCAGTGGGAAGGTGGAATAATTAAACAACACATGTCTTTCCACTGTAATGCTGCAGAAGGAAATACTCTATAACCTAGCATATACCTTAAGTACCAGCGCAGGTTTACAGTATACCCTTTAAATACTTACTATTTGCCTGGGAGAAAAAGCTGAATGACGTCCACACATGAATGAATATAGACAAAATTGTGATGTCACATGGCCAATTGTTAGGGAAAATGCAAATAAATCTTTTGTTATTGGTTGTTAAGGACCGTTTTCGCATACAAGTGTTCGCTGAAAAAATACTTCTGAATTCAAAATTGTGCTAAGTCCATTCCCTAATGATGACGGTTCCGTAGTCTAGTAGTTAATGCTACTGACTCGTAATCTGACTGTTGTGGGTTCGATTTATGGCGGAGCACAAAAATAACTATAATTTTCTTGTATATTGGGAAAGGAAAGAAATCTTATTGTAGAAATTACTTGTTCATAGACTAATAAGTTGGTATGAAGCTGACCACTCACACTATTAAAATTGGTTCACTTTGTTGATGTCACCGCTGTTTCAGGGAAGGGCAGCAAGAGTTGCCGAGTTTATTTAATTTGAGATTTGGGGTTTCATTGTATACACATTATATTTTGTACACATGCGTCATGTGTAATCATGGGAGCTTACACGCATCTGGGTGCTAGGCGTGCATTAAAAAATAATCTTAGATGTTGATGTATCTTTGTAGCTCTGATTATAGATTATAGGTTATGGCAACCCTCCAAAAATCACCCATTGACCAACTCGCAACTCATAATTGCAACTCGCATGGGTTAAAAAACTCCCGTGAACTGTTCCTGTTTATAATTTTTAATGCCTTTATGACATACAATTTTCAAAACTTCTTAGTTTTATTTTCACTGGGAATATTATCAATGGTATGTATGTCTGATGTATGAAAGTGAAGCCTGGACGGTGAGTGAAAGTGAGATTAGTAAAGTCCATACAGTGGAAATGGACTACTTAAGAAGTATGATTGGAAAAAGACGGAATGATAGGGTGAGGAATGATTTTGTTAGAGATGAATGTGGTGTAAGAGAAAGTGTGAAAGTAAAGATTAAAAGAAGTATACTTAGATGGTTTGGACATTTGGATAGAATGAATGAGGAAAGACTGACGAAGAAAGTATATGCTGCAAGAATTGATGGATGTCGTGGAAGAGGAAGACCGAGAAAGGTATGGATGGACCAAATTTTCGAAATAGCGAGTGAATGGGATATCCAGAGTCATAATAAAAGGAGAGCTTGTATGAAAAAGGTTATGACTCTGGATGAAATGAAAGAAGTATGCAAGGACAGGAAGAAGTGGCGGCTAATCTGCAATGCTGATTTGTAATGTTGGTTTTTTTGTTCGTATTGATGGTGAGTATAGTGAGTGGTTTGAAGTTTATAAGGGTGTGAGGCAAGGATGTGTGATGAGTCCATGGCTATTTAACATAGTCATGGACAAGTGTGTCAGAGATGCTCGACTTAATGATTGTGGATTGACGATAGGAGAGAGCAAAGTGAGTGTTTTACTGTATGCAGATGATGCAGTTCTTGTTTCTGATTCAGCAGTAGAATTGCAAACAATGCTCTCTAGATTGAATGAAGCTTTGTTAGGTAACCATCTGAAGTTGAATGCAAGTAAGACGAAAGTATTGATTTTTGAAAGAGATGATGAAAGTATGAATTATGAATTTAAAATTAATGGAATGAATGTTGATGTCGTAAATGAGTTTGTATACCTGGGAAGTATGTTTGAAAAAGATGGAAGAATGACCGGTGAATTTGAAAGAAGAGTAATGAAGGGCAGGTGTGTACTGGGTGCCACAGCTTGTATCGCCAAAAATCAAAACATATCTAAAAATGCTCGATTGGCGGTACGCAGTGGCATACTTTTACCCACCTTGATGTATGGAAGCGAGGCCTGGACGGTGAATGAAAGTGAAATTAGTAAAGTCCATACTGTTGAAATGGACTTTCTAAGAAGTATGATTGGGAAAAAACGGAGTGACAGGGTGAGGAATGATTTTGTAAGAGAAGAATGTGGTGCAAGAGAAAGTGTGAAAGTGAAGATTAAAAGAAGTTTGTTAAGATGGTTTGGGCATATGGAGAGAATGAATGAGGAAAGACTGACGAAGAAAGTATATGTTGGTAGAATAGATGGATGTCGTGGTAGAGGAAGACCGAGAAAGGTATGGATGGACCAAATATCCGAAATTGCGAATGAATGGAATATCCAGAGTCATAATAAAAGAAGAGCTTGTATGAAGAAGGTTATGACTCTGGAGGAAATGAAAGAAGTATGTAAGGATAGAAAGAAATGGCGGTTGATCTGTGATGTTGGCGGCTGGGGTTTGTTAAAGTAAAATTGGTTTTGTGATTTAGTTTTTTATGTCAATGTATATATTGTTATTTTATTGATTTAAAAAATGTAATTTGTCATGTATGTTCCTTGACTTATAGGTTGTTATGCGGCTGACCACCCATACTGTAAAAAAATTGGTTCACTTTGCCAATGTCACCCCTGTTTCAGGGAAGGACGGCAAGAGTTGCAAGGCTTATGTTCATTTGAGATTGGGTTTTTATATTGTAGGTCCACATGCGGCATGTGTTAGCGCGAAATTATACATATCTGCTTGTGGGAATGCATTTAATATAAATCTTAAATGATATATATCTTTGCAGCTTAGATTAGATTAGATTAGATTAGGTTTATTAGCTTGCTACATTTTTTGCATAAGAAATTTTTGACTTTTTTTGCATAGATTTCTTTTTAAGGTTTTGTTTTTTTTTATACTTAAATGTTATTTATTGCTCGTATTCCTTGACTTATAGGTTGGTATGAGGCTGACCACCCATACTGTAAAAAATGGTTCACTTTGCCAATGTCTGTTTCAGGGAATGTCGGCAAGAGTTGCAGGGCTTATGTTCATTTGAGGTTTGGATTTTATTTGTAAGTACACAATCAGCATTTATAAGCGCGAACTACACGTGTTTGTTTGTGGAAATACACATGCTGCTGTGTTTTAAAATAATGACATTTTTCTTTAAAAAACAAAAATACCTAAAGTACCGTTTACACAATCTCAAATTTTTTATCGAAAATATTAAAAAGACCCATGAAAACGCAATTTTTTAAAACTTTTTTTAAGTTCGTAAGAAAGATTTTTTTTTATACTTGTTTGAAATATAGATTTTTCTTCACTATTTGAAGAATTTAAGATGGCTTCCGAAGAGCTGAAAATTTCAAATGCGATTTTTTCAAAAACGGCTCCATCGATTTTTCTTAAATTTTCAGTAAAGTAATTGCTTGACACATACTTACCAAATTTAGTTATGGCAACATTCTTGCTAATCTGCGTCTATGAGTTGCCATATGAAAAAAATAAACAATAGGGTATTTGCACTTTTTTATTTTATTTCATAAAATGGTAGGCTATATTTTTTAAAATGCATTTGCGTTTGTAAAAAAATTATAGCTCTTTAAAATTCGCGTATTTTCCATTTCCGCTACAACAGGTCATTGCTTTATTCGGGCGGATATGACGTCAGATCTTCAGAGTTTAGGTGTCAAATGGCCCAGGTAGTCGGTTTGACAGCGACGTTTGTCGTCAAAATGACGACACACGTCCCTAACCGTTTACATTGCTTTTTTGGCGGGTTGTACGGTCGATAGCTCAGGTAGTAGAGTGCTTGCATTCCATGCCGAAAGCTCGGGTTCGAATCCCACCGAGGGTGTCAGAAATGATTTCCCGTTTCGGTGTTTATTTCAAACCCCAAAATAAAATGCCGGCAAGGTTTACTCAGCCTTCGAAAGAAATGAGTACCAGCACTCTCGGGAGCTGGGAAACCTCCACTTCAAATGAAGTGGTTGGCGTAAGGCCGGCCCCCTTACCTGTAATATAAATAGATTCAACTCGCCACATGCGACCCCTTCGGGGATAACGCGGCAAGAAGTTACACTATATGTGTAGCTTAGTTGCGTTGTTGCGTTGTAAATTCTCCGCATTTTATTTTTCAAAATTATCAATGATATCTTTATTTTTACTACTTAAAAAATATATGGTTGTGATCCTTGAAATGTACCTACTCTACAGAACCATATTATTTTCAACCGTTTTCCCTACCACTGCAACTTCCCTATTGTGATTTTCTCAGAAGTGAAAGCGTTGAAAAAAGAATAATGTTCTACAATATTATACATCACTTACAATTTTATAAAAAAATCAAATAAAAATTTAATATAAAGTGCCGTTTACATGGTATCAAAAATTTAAATTAAAAGGCTACAAAAACCCATCAGAACGCAAAAAACTTTTTAATTTCTTAACTTAAACGGAAAGAACTCTGTAATCACTATAATTCATAGTGAAACATTTTTCAAATTTTAGAAAATTCAAGATGGCTTCCGAACAGCTGAAAGTTTCAAATGAAATTTTCTCAAAAACGGCTCCTACGATATTCTTGATTTTTTTTGCATAATCGTCATTATAATAGTGCTATGTAACACTAATAACCATTGCCTCATAATATTCTTTGTTTTGTGGGTTGCAATACAAGAGAAAAAAATAATTTAAAATTTCTCGGCAGAGAAAGGGTTAACTAAAAAATAATGTTCTACAATTGAAAAGCTTTTATATATACCTACATACATGAATCATTACTTTTTTCAAAATAATATATTAAAGTATAGCCACCATACAAAGTGACAAATTTTCATACAAAAAAATATTGTAATATTTTTGGTAGCAAAACATCTAATACCCATACATAAACCTACATAACAATTTGCCCAGTAAAGTGCTATGTAACAACAATAACCATTGCCTCATAATACTCTTTGTTTTGGGGGTTGCGATATAAGAGAAAACAATATACACCTTTAATTAACTTATACACCTTTAAAATGAAGTGCAATAAGTGTTGTAACGATATAAGCCCAAAAAAAACTCTGAAGTGCTCGAGGTGCTATATGTGCTTCCACCCGTCCTGCCAAGAGCAATCCTCTGAAACCATCAAGAAGATGACTGCAAGGACTCACTCTCAATGGGCTTGTAACACATGCAGAGTGGAGGACCCGAGAACCTCCAAGCCGGGCCCCACTCCATCTCCATGTGCAGTCTCTCACCCTGCAACAAGCCCACCACCTTCTTCTACAATCCATGTAGACAAGGTGATGAAGGCTCTGGAAGAGCTACAGAGTAGATGTGCTGCTCTGGAGGAGAGGTGCAAGGATCTGGAGGCGGAGAGGAAGGTCTGCACGTGTAAGTGCGAAGAGAGGATTGATGACTTTGAACGTGCTTTGCAAACTAAGACACTCCTTCCAGAATCTAAGGATGAAGAACTGGAGCAACTAAAGGCTAATGTTGTTCGTCTCACGCAAGAAAATGTTGATAGGGAACAATACTTGAGATCTCACAACATTGAAATTACTGGTGTACCGGAGAATAAGGATGAGTCGTTACGTGATATTGTTTCCAAAATTGCAGGAAAATTGGACATAAACTTTGAGATAAATGAGGTTAATTTTGCTCGTCGGGTTGCTGCCTGGAGTAATGAAAAAAAACCTTCAAAGATAGTTGTGCAAAAACCGAAGCCTCGTGGAAAATTTCTTAGCAGCCATCCGTAGAAGACGTGGCCTTAACATCAAGGATCTGGGTTTCCAAGGACAGGAGCATCGAATATACTTGAACTACCACTTAACACCAACAAACAAAAAACTCTTTAAACAGGTCAGGGAATTGGCCAAGGCCAAAGAGTACCAATTTGTGTGGATTAAACAATGTCGAATATATACCAGGAAAGATAGCAGTTCGAGGGCTATCCTCGTCAGAAACGAATCTGACCTTAAGAAGATATTCTGACTATTTATAAAATGTACCCATCATATTGTTACGATTTGCTTTTCTTTTTCTTTTTCATTAGTGTCTTTTTTTCTCTATACATGTTACAGAGTTATGTTCTCCACTTCTGTAATAATCGATTTTGTTATTAATTTGTCTACGACTACAACATCACCATCCACCTCTTATATTCCAGTCCTTCTTACCTCTTTAGCAGCATCCATGGTTGCCCCATTAATACTCATTGAGTTCTATTGTTTTTCTAAACTTTCTCCACTATGAACCTGATAACATACTACCAAAACGTCAGGGGTCTTAGGACTTAAACACATCTATTTTATAGCAATATTTTGTGCAATGATTTTGATATAATTTGCCTTACAGAATCTTGGCTGAATGAAAATTTTTATGATCACGAACTCTTTGACAGCCGATACTGCGTTTACAGACTTGACAGAGATTACCATACAACTGAACAAAAATTGGGAGGAGGAGTCCTTATTGCGGTTAAGTCTAGTTTAACATCATCTATCAGAACGGGCTGGGCTTCAGACTCAAAAGCGGAAGAGTTATGGATAACCATTACCTTGTCAACATCAACGAAATTGAATTTGTGCTGCGTATACCTGCCTCAGGGTCAAAACCACTCACAAAGACTAGGTAAGTTCTTTGAAAATGCATCGCAACTAGTATTAAATAATGTAGATGACAAATTTATATTGCTAGGTGATTTCAATTTGCCTGGAATATGCTGGGAGCCGACAGATGAACCAAATGCTTTTAGTGTAACTAATCATAGTTCCCACAATTCCCCTATGATCGATTTCATGTCATTCACGGATTTCAAACAATATAACGGCATTACAAACGTCAATGGTCGAATACTTGACCTCATATTAATTAAGTAACATTGAAAGTTGTAACGTGTCTCACTGCACAGACTCCCTGGTTAGTGAAGATTCTCACCACAAATCTTTACTGTTACAACTTGACAATGTCAGTATTCCATACATAAAACTGGATCCGAGACGAGTAAAATTATTTTATAGAGCAAACTACGATCATATTAAACAGCATCTGGCAAATGTTGACTGGGGTAGCATTCTTTCGGGTAAGACTATTGATGAAGCATTGGACCGTTTCTATGAAATTTTGTATGATTGTATACAACTGTTCGTCCCATCAAAAATACGTACAAGTTCTCAAAGATTTCCCGTTTGGTATTCACACCCATTGGTCAAAGTAATAAGGGAAAAACTAAAGGTTCATAAGAAATGGAAAAAATCAGGCCTACTTCAGGACTATGATGAATATTCCTTACTTAGAGAATGCCAAAAAAAAATGCAACTCGAATGTTACAGAACTGTTATTAATAGAACAGAGTTAAATATTAAAAATGACCCAAAGAATATCCACAGCTACGTTAAATGTATGAAATCACAATCAGGTTTCCCACAAAACATGTATTATAAAAACACTGTAACTAACGAAATGGAACAGGTATGCGAGATGTTCAGTGACTTCTTTCAGTCATCGTTTACATCGAGTGCTTGTCCAGTACCAGACGTGGTGAGCCCTGGAGAGATTGATATCGCCCGCATTTCTTTTGAACCATCTGATATTTTGAAAAATCTCAAACAAATGGACTTGAATAAAAGTCCGGGCCCCGATGGAATTCCCCCACTATTCATAGTTAAATGCGCAGAGGAATTGGTCGCTCCGCTTTCCATTTTATTTAATTTGTCATTTACAACATGAGTATTACCGGATACTTGGAAGAGATCCTTTGTGACTCCCATCCATAAATCGGGGCCAAAGCATAACGTAGAGAACTATAGGCCTATCTCCAAACTCTCCTTGTTCAGCAAATTGATGGAGAAAATCGTGGTAGAGCAATTGACTCCAGCATCAAAGAGTTTCATTCTTCCAAATCAACATGGATTTTTTAAAGGCAGATCGGCTGAGTCGAATTTGGTTGAATTCACTGACTACTTACACAATTCAATGAGTGGTGGGGGACAGGTTGATGCCGTGTATACGGACTTCTCGAAAGCCTTCGACAGAATTAACCATGAAATATTAACCTCTCAGGCGCCAGCGATTTTCTGCCTAATTCAGACACCCAACTCGTGGTTTTTATATTAAATATCTCCAAAGATACAAAACATATCTCCTGTGGGTTTTTTTTATCTCAAAAAACAGTGAAATAAAGTTTTTTTAGGGCCTACCAAAAAAAAAAAAACTTTGGTGAAATTATTATTATACTCGATTATAATTTAGATTACGGAAAAAAGATCGAAATTCTAAAAATAGATATACCTCATTAGTATGCGTAGGCACGAAATCCAAATACATCGCAAAAGATAGAAGAATTAATGACCCTTTTAATTTACACAAAGATTTTTTTTTGAGTGTTAGTGTTCTTATGTCAAAAAATTGTGGAATTCGGCTTTTTCAAGAGTCCGTTTTCAAGGTCAACTTTAATATTATATTTTAAATACCTACAAACAAAAATTAATGATTTGACTTCATTGGTGGATGGTTCTACCCAATAGCAGTACTTCACGCGATTTTCGATCTTATTGCTTTGTAAAAACTAAAGAAAAATGAAAAAAATCGCGATTAGTACTATGTGACGCCTATAGGCGTTCCGGCACTTGAGGGGTTAATCCATAAGCTCGGCAGGTATGGAGTGCACGGCAACCTGCTACGATGGTTATCTTCTTACATTATTAATAGACTTCAAGCAGTAACGGTAGAGGGTAATACTTCTCCATTTCAACAATGTCCATCTGGCGTTCCACAGGGCTCACATTTGGGGCCTGTATTATTTATTTTGTACATAAATGATATTCAGCATTGTTTCAGATCATCTTCTTTCTTGATCTATGCTGACGACATTAAAATATACAAAAAAATTAAATGCTCCAAAGATTCCGAACAACTTCAGTTTGATTTACAGAGTTTGTCCCACTATTGCTGAAGAAGTAGCCTATTTCTGAACGTTGCTAAGTGCTGCTCAATATCTTTTACTCGTCGCAATACCCCTTACTATTTTAACTATACAATAGACGGTATATCCCTTAGAAAGTGTAGTGAGGTAAAGGACTTGGGTGTTGTTCTGGACAGCAAAATGACGTACAGGACTCATATCAATTGGAGAGTGAGTGGGGCCCTTAGGCAGCTGGGATTTATTCTGAGAATCTAAACCATTTAAACTACTAAATACAATAAAATTGCTCTATTATACGTACGTAAGGACATGTCTGGAATATGCCACGGTTGTTTGGAATCCTCAATATACTACGTATATTGATAGACTAGAGAGGGTCCAGAACAAATTTTTAAAGTCTCTTAATTATAGATGTCGTGTCACATTTGACAACTACTGCCTCTCTGCCAAATATCATCAATTAATGACCTTAGAAAATAGACGTACCGTTACTGACATGAAATTTCTACATAAAATAGTGAATAATACAATCAATTCACCCGACTTGCTTAAAAAAACTGTCCCATACGACGAACTAGATCCTTGCTTACATTTAAACAAACTACCTGTGCAACTAATTATTTACAGAGCGCATTCATATACCGGGCCTGCAATAACTACAATATTTTTTTTGTCAACATTGATCTGTTTAACACCACCATACTGCAATTCAATGAAGCTGTAAAAAGATCCCTTATGACAGCGGGGTCTCATGGGGTTTAATCGTTGGATGCTTTTCCTTTTCTTTTTCCTTCCCTTTCCTATTCTTCCCCCCATTCCTTTTCCTCTCTTTATGTGATGATTAAGTTAATATTCGTTTTCTCTTTTTTTTTTTTTTTTTTCTTCTTCATTTTTCTCATATTACTTTCTACATTTTTCTTGTTTCTCCTTCTTAATTAAGCTGTAAACGAAATTATACTACATTATGTTTGCAAACTTTGCTGGTTTTTGAAATTGTATAACTATGTTGTTAATCCCATATATTACACGTATAACTGTTTGTTTGTCTAATAATTTAAATAAAAGTAAAAATAAATAATTTAAAATTTCTCGGCAGAGAACGCGTTAACTAAAAAATAATGTTTTACAATTGAAAAGCTCTTATAAATACCTACATACATACATTAATCATTACTATTTTCCAAAAAATATTATAAGGTGTAGCCACCATACAAAGTGACAAATTTCCATACAAAAAATAAAATAATATTCTTGGTACTAAAACGCCTAATATAAAATACTAGACTACGAGTCTTAAAATTTAGTAAGTACCCATAATAATCAATCATAACTTTACAATATATTTATGAAATGCATACCCACCAAACAAAGTGTTAGTTTTGATACAAACGGGATTAATGATAATACTGCAAAACGACGATTACTTAAACAGATTAGCTTCATTACTTACACTTAACTAAATGTTTTGTTATGAAAATTGACTATAACCTAAACATAATCGTATTTTATGCTATAAAGTCATGTGCAGTCCACTGTACAATTTATTTTTGTTTACAATGAAATTAGACTGAGCATTTTTGTTCTCTTTCTATAACTAAGTAAGATTTGTAATCAAGTGGGTTGAAACAGATTAGTGTAAGAGCCGGCCGCACGAAACCTTACCTCATTTCTACCAGGCAGAGACTAGTAAGAGGTGATGCTCCACATTAATTACCTGCTGTTAGCACAAAAATTAATGTTCCAAACCTGGAGCGTTTTGAATGCGGCCATTTTTTTGTAAATTATAAAAAACGATCTTTTGAAGTTAGTTGTATGAGCCATGGAGATAAAGTAAAAAAATATTATACTACATACATTACTTGTAATAAGAGGATAAACATACTACAAATTTGTATTTCCAACCCTTCTTGTTCAGGAGAAAAAGGGGTAAAATGTTATTTTTTACAATATATTTTATAACTCAAAAACAAAATAGAAATTGTGATATTTTTGTACGTAAAATATAGAAACATAAATTTTTATACAATAATGACCTCTTACATATTCT
Source organism: Agapetus fuscipes (assembly GCA_951799405.1). Classification (NCBI taxonomy): domain Eukaryota; kingdom Metazoa; phylum Arthropoda; class Insecta; order Trichoptera; family Glossosomatidae; genus Agapetus; species Agapetus fuscipes. The sequence goes on along the minus strand of OX637333.1, from coordinate 14,869,294 downwards.
TGCTATCTGCTATAGTTTCAGAGAAAATAAAGTTTGAAGTGAAATATTTTCCCAAAAACCGTTACAGCGTTTCCCGTTTTTTGGTCAAAATCCGGTTTGAACGCCTTAGTGTTTGATTGTAAAAATATATAAAAAATACCTAAAAGATTAAATTGCCTGTAAAACTGTATGGATATAAACTATTTTATCGTGAAAGGTTTGAACAGAATAGCGGTTAATCTTGTGGTAACATATTTTGCGTGATATTATGATGATAATATGAAATCATCATAATATTACGCAGATACTCGTGCTAGATAGGTAGGTACTTATATACAACCATCAAAATACGTTACAAAAGTTAAACCGCTATAACATACAATCCTTTCACAATAAAAGAGTAAATATTCATACAATTTTAAAGGAAATTTAATCTTCTAGGTGATGGTATTTTTTATAAATTTTTAAAATAAAATACTAAGGCGTTCAAACCGAATTTTGAACCAAAAACGGGAACTGCCGTAAAGTTTTTTAGAAAATGCTCTGAAACTACAGCAGATAGCAAGAATATGTAAGAGATTATTATTGTATAAAAATTTATGTTCTTATATTTGACGTACAAAAATATCATATTTTTTATTTTGTTTTTGAGTTATAAAATATATTGTACAAAATAACATTTTACCCCCTTTTCTCCTGAACAAGAAGGGTTGGAAATACAAATTTGAAGTATGTTTATCCTCTTATTACAAGTAATGTATGTAGTATAATATTTTTTTACTTTATTTCCATGGCTCATACAACTAACTTCAAAAGATCGTTTTTTATAGTTTACAAAAAAATGGCCGCATTCAAAACGCTCCAGGTTTGGAAAAAAAATTTTTATGCAAAAAGCAGGTAATTAATATGGAGCATTAGTTTTTACTAGTCTCTGCCTGGTAGTCGATGAGGTAGTTTGCACCATTTTTTGGGCCTCTTTGAAGAGGCCGCATCCAAAACGCTCCAGGATAGGAAACGGCAGATCTGTGAAAAAATCATGTACTCGATGCAAACTACCAGCCTGACCATGTCTCTGCCTGGTAGTCGATGAGGTAAGGTTTCATACGTCTAGCTCTTAGACTAGATATAGTATCTATTTTTTTTACAATTGTTTCTAGTCCACAGAAATTATAAGTTAAAGCCTGAAGTGTTGAAGTGTTGACTACAAGCAAGGATACTATAATAATCTATAATCTATTTTGCAAAGAGATTAATTAACATTTTAAATACATGCTCACAAACAGGCACATGTAAGTTCTCGCTTACAAATGCTGCATATGTACTTACAAGCTAAAATCCAAATCTCAAATGAACATAAGCCGTGCAACTTTTGCCAACCTTCCCTGAAACAGAGGTGACATTGTCAAAGTGAACCATTTTTTACATTATGGGTGGTCAACCTCATACCAACTTGATAAGTCAAGGAATGAATGTGATAAAAATTGAAATACAGCTGCCATCTTGTAAAGCTTCACTTTAGATAGTTCAACGAGAATCTAGCTGTGTTGGTAAAGTTGAAGGAGTTTTTTCATAAAGAAAAACAAGATAACACCCATTGCTTTTTATAAATTTGTTGTATTCACATTACCATGTACCTTGTTTACCTGAACCCCTTGTATGAGTATTTTTCAAAATATAAACTGAAAATAATTTTTCAATGATTTGTTTTTCATGTTAAATTATTATGTGAAAGAATAATGAATAGATTTAAGTATTGAACAGCTGGATCTGACTTCAGGAAGACCTTTTGCCAATTGACAAAAAAAGTATAGCTTTGAATGAGCGTTCTTGTACTGTGGATCCTTCGGACCAGAATCTCAGCATGCAGGGTTTTTCATACACACACTTACTTCATGCTCTCGCACTTGACCTGTGTAAACATTGAATAGGTTTCAAATACATAATATCTGTCATGTGATATAATGTAAGTAGGTAGGAATATATTATGTAATATATTATTACTAGCAGTACCCGGCGTGTTTCACTACGCCATTTGGGCATGTGGTATCAATTTTTTTCTACAGATAAAAGAGGAAACAACAGGATCAAAAAAAAAAGTGTGCTAATCGGAATCAAGCTTCACACAATTTATCTCTAGGTTAATCTTCACGTTTTCTAAAAAAAAAGGTCTAGGTACAACTGTTAAGCAGCAGAGCCAAGCATAGGGAAAATCGATTGCGGTGCTCCATTTATATTTAAGATAAAAAAATCGGCTATGTAACGTCACTCATCTAATCTATTCTAAGTTGCATGGATATAATTGTTACATTTGGAATTCACATTAAGTGCATGCCCACAAGCAGACACGTATAAGTTCACACTTGCACATTCTGCGTGTGAACCTACAACATAAAAACCCAAATCTCAAATGAACATACACCCTGCAACTCTTTGCTGACCTTCCCTGAAACAGGGGTGACATTGGCAGAGTGAACCATTTTCTATTTATAGTTGGTCAGATGCATATTGACCTATACAAGAAAAGAATATAAACAATAAATTAAATTTTATAATCATACAATTAAAGAACTAATCTATAAAATTCACTATACTCTTTGAGCAAGGTGAAGAAATAAATGTATTCCAAACAATCAGGAATATTTTTCAATGTAACCGCACTGTGAAACGTATGCAGTTGGGGAAAATGCTTCATACAATATGATGCACTTAAGTGTTTTTTCAACTATCTCCATAAAAGTGTTTAATTTATGTTGAATTTTTGACTCCCTGTCTTGTCTTTATCCCGGCCAAGTGAATTCACATTTTTTCCCCACATTTAAAATGTGCTCTATCCATTATTTCAATAAGTGAAAGTTTTAGGTAGTGCACACGGAACATTTTCTATTGACAACAAAATTGTAAGTCGCACGGCCGGGTTAGGTAAAAGGCAAACATTTTGTTTATCTTGGTTGCTTTGGACCATTGTCACATACAAGAAAGACGTTTAACCGCCGAGAAAAAAACGATCTTTAAATTTGTGGTGAGTATATAATTTTACAGAAATGCGTTTTTTGAAAAAACAACTATATTATGTATATTTTAATTAAAAGTATGTTTCAATAAAAGGTTTTAATAATAATAATATATTTAAATATGGTCTTCTAGTTGTGACCTACGAACTTTCGTTTATCGTATTTTTTATAAGTGCGGGATATAAAAGCTTTCTTACATTTCTAAAATTCAACTTGGAATACTTGAATAACATTTTTTAATTTGGAACTTTTGGGGTTGCCAGGGGTCGGCAACCTTTTGAGTCGGAAGAGCCAAAAATTACAATTTACAAATTTCAAAGTTTTTCCTTGACTTATAGGTTGGTATGAGGCTGACCACCCATACTGTAAAAAATGGTTCACTTTGCCAATGTCGCCCCTGTTTCAGGGAAGGTCGGCAAGAGTTGCAGGGCTTATGTTCATTTAAGATTGGGTTTTTATATTGTAGTTCCACATGCGGTATGTGTGAGCGCGAAATTATGCGTGTCTGCTAATGGGAATGCATTTGATGTGAATCTCAAATGATACATATCTTATTTTGGATTTGGATTTGTAAAGAGCCACAAATGTTTTTTTGCCAACAATAAATAGCGTCGATGGGGCGGGGAGAGGGTGGGGGGTGAAAAGCGAGTACAAGTAGCGGAGAGATCGTTAATCGATTCAGAACGATTTAGTTTTTTTCGATCAGAAGTATAATTCTGTGTTTTTTTTATATTTGCGTATGAAGCTAAAGAGCCGTAACTTCACACCCAAAGAGCCGCATGTGGCTGGTGAGCCGCAGGTTGCTTACCCCTAACCAAACCGATATCGATCCACCATATTTGTAAAAAGTCCGGTCTATAGCTTAGTTGGTAGAGTAACTGCATTCCATGCCGAGATCTCGAGTTAGAATCCCACTGAAGTTGTCAGAAATTATTTCCCGTTTCAGTTTTTATTTTAAACCCAAAATAAAATACCGGCAAGGCTTACTCAGCCTTCATAAGAAATGAGTGTCAAGCCACTCAGGAGCTGAATAACATCCATTTCAAGTTGGCGTAAAGTAAAAGTTACTGGGTTGTTCATTTTAGATTTGGATTTTAAATTATGAGTGGGTACACATGCAGCATTTGTAAGCGTGAACTTACATGTGTCTACTTGTGAGCATGCATTTTATATGAATCTTTAATGTAAATGTATATTTGCAACTAAGATTATGTATTGTAGTTGAATAAAATGGTCTTCTTCTATTGGGTGGTTTCAAAATTTACCGACCTCGTTGCTGAAATATCGAGAATTGAGAACCACTGATTATTTGATCACCATCAAACTTCACAGGATTCGTTCTAAGAATATGTTACATGTTTCCTGAAAATTTCGTCAAAATCGGATGAGCGGTTTATGAGTCTATAGGGGACATACATACATACATACATACATACATACATACATACATACATACATACATACATACATACACACATCCTTCTTTATAGATATAGATAGATAGATTGCATTCCATGCCGAGATCTCGAGTTAGAATCCCACCGAAGTTGTCAGAAATTATTTCCCGTTTCAGTTTTTATTTTAAACCCAAAATAAAATACCGGCAAGGCTTACTCAGCCTTCATAAGAAATGAGTGTCAAGCCACTCAGGAGCTGAATAACATCCATTTCAAGTTGGCGTAAAGTAAAAGTTACTGGGTTGTTCATTTTAGATTTGGATTTTAAATTATGAGTGGGTACACATGCAGCATTTGTAAGCGTGAACTTACATGTGTCTACTTGTGAGCATGCATTTTATATGAATCTTTAATGTAAATGTATATTTGCAACTAAGATTATGTATTGTAGTTGAATAAAATGGTCTTCTTCTATTGGGTGGTTTCAAAATTTACCGACCTCGTTGCTGAAATATCGAGAATTGAGAACCACTGATTATTTGATCACCATCAAACTTCACAGGATTCGTTCTAAGAATATGTTACATGTTTCCTGAAAATTTCGTCAAAATCGGATGAGCGGTTTATGAGTCTATAGGGGACATACATACATACATACATACATACATACATACATACATACATACATACATACATACATACACACATCCTTCTTTATAGATATAGACTAGCAGTACCCGGCGTGTTTCACTACGCCATTTGGGCATGTGGTATCAATTTTTTTCTACAGATAAAAGAGGAAACAACAGGATCAAAAAAAAAAGTGTGCTAATCGGAATCAAGCTTCACACAATTTATCTCTAGGTTAATCTTCACGTTTTCTAAAAAAAAAGGTCTAGGTACAACTGTTAAGCAGCAGAGCCAAGCATAGGGAAAATCGATTGCGGTGCTCCATTTATATTTAAGATAAAAAAATCGGCTATGTAACGTCACTCATCTAATCTATTCTAAGTTGCATGGATATAATTGTTACATTTGGAATTCACATTAAGTGCATGCCCACAAGCAGACACGTATAAGTTCACACTTGCACATTCTGCGTGTGAACCTACAACATAAAAACCCAAATCTCAAATGAACATACACCCTGCAACTCTTTGCTGACCTTCCCTGAAACAGGGGTGACATTGGCAGAGTGAACCATTTTCTATTTATAGTTGGTCAGATGCATATTGACCTATACTAATCTAATCTAATCTAATCTAAGCTGCAAAGATATATATCATTTAAGATTCATACTAAATGCATTCCCACAAGCAGATATGTATAATTTCGCGCTAACACATGCCGCATGTGGACCTACAATATAAAAACCCAATCTCAAATGAACATAAGCCTTGCAACTCTTGCCGTCCTTCCCTGAAACAGGGGTGACATTGGCAAAGTGAACCAATTTTTATATTATGGGTGGTCAGCCGCATAACAACCTATAAGTCAAGGAACGAGAAAAGAATATAAAGAAAAGAATATAAACAATACATTAAATTTTATAATCATACAATTAAAGAACTAATCTATAAAATTCACTATACTCTTTGAGCAAAGTGAAGAAATAAATGTATTCCAAACAATCAGGAATATTTTTCAATGTAACCGCACTGTGAAACGTATGCAGTTGGGGAAAATGCTTCATACAATATGATGCACTTAAGTGTTTTTTCAACTATCTCCATGAAAGTGTTTAATTTATGTTGAATTTTTGACTCCCTGTCCTGTCTTTATCCCGGCCAAGTGAATTCACATTTTTTCCCCACATTTAAAATGTGCTCTATCCATTATTTCAATAAGTGAAAGTTTTAGGTAGTGCACACGGAACATTTTCTATTGACAACAAAATTGTAAGTCGCACGGCCGGGTTGCGTGTTCCCATTCCTAGACCTAAAAGGAATGTTCACTCAGAAATGCACACGGAAGTATCATACCCTAAATCTGCCGTTATTGTTTCTTACACTTTATGGTCTTAGCAAAAAAGTGACAGTAATGAAAAAAATCAAGCATGTTTATTAATTTTTTATCTTAATTATAAAGTTTAAACAAAATATATAACTTAAAAATTGCGACCACAAAAAAATATTTAAAAAAAATACGTTTTTTTCACTTCTGTAGCTACTTTCTCGTGTGTGCTATGTTTTGGAAATATTTTTTTTCATTCTATTTATAGAACTATACATTGTATTGTGTAGTATCGAAACCGTTTTTTTATAATGTCAATAGTTTTTGAGTAAATATGGAAAAACTGAAACTACTTGATGAATTAAATTTTTTCCGTGTGCTTGTCTGAGTAAACATTCCTTTTAGGTCTAGGAATGGGAACACGCGGCCGGGTTAGGTAAAAGGCAAACATTTTGTTTATCTTGGTTGCTTTGGACCATTGTCACATAGAAGAAAGACGTTTAACCGCCGAGAAAAAAACGATCTTTAAATTTGTGGTGAGGATATAATTTTACAGAAATGCGTTTTTTGAAAAAACAACTATATTATGTATATTTTAATTAAAAGTATGTTTCAATAAAAGGTTTTCATAATAATAATATATTTCAATATGGTCTTCTAGTTGTGACCTACGAACTTTCGTTTATCGTATTTTTTATAAGTGCGGGATATAAAAGCTTTCTTACATTTCTAAAATCAACTTGGAATACTTGAATAACATTTTTTAATTTGGAACTTTTGTCTAGGCCAGGGGTCGGCAACCTTTTGAGTCGGAAGAGCCAAAAATTACAATTTACAAATTTCAAAGTTTTTCCTTGACTTATAGGTTGGTATGAGGCTAACCACCCATACTGTAAAAAATGGTTCACTTTGCCAATGTCACCCCTGTTTCAGGGAAGGTCGGCAAGAGTTGCAGGGCTTATGTTCATTGAAGATTGGGTTTTTATATTGTAGTTGGGGGGAGGGTGGGGGGTGAAAAGCGAGTACAAGTAGCGGAGAGATCGTTAATCGATTCAGAACGATTTAGTTTTTTTCGATCAGAAGTATAATTCTGTGTTTTTTTTATATTTGCGTATGAAGCTAAAGAGCCGTAACTTCACACCCAAAGAGCCGCATGTGGCTGGTGAGCCGCAGGTTGCTTACCCCTAACCAAACCGATATCGATCCACCATATTTGTAAAAAGTCCGGTCTATAGCTTAGTTGGTAGAGTAACTGCATTCCATGCCGAGATCTCGAGTTAGAATCCCACTGAAGTTGTCAGAAATTATTTCTCGTTTCAGTGTTTATTTCTAACCCAAAATAAAATACCGGCAAGGCTTACTCAGCCTTCATAAGAAATGAGTGTCAAGCCACTCAGGAGCTGAATAACATCCATTTCAAGTTAAGTAAAGTGGGTAAAGTTAAGTAAAATTTTCCCAACTTTTTTTTTTTCCCCATTTTTAGGTTAGGTTAGGTTTTTCCCGACTTTTGGGGAAAAAAAAATTTCCCCACTTTTGGGGAAATTTTCCCAACTTTTTTTTTTTCCCCATTTTTAGGTTAGGTTAGGTTTTTCCCGACTTTTGGGGAAAAAATAATTTCCCCACTTTTGGGGAAATTTCCCAACTTTTTTTTTTTTTTCCCATTTTTAGGTTAGGTTAGGTTAGGTTTTTCCCGACTTTTGGGGAAAAAATAATTTCCCCACTTTTGGGGAAATTTCCCAACTTTTTTTTTTTTTCCCATTTTTAGGTTAGGTTAGGTTTTTCCCGACTTTTGGGAAAAAAAAAATTTCCCCACTTTTGGGGAAATTTTCCCAACTTTTTTTTTTTTCCCCATATTTAGGTTAGGTTAGGTTTTTCCCGACTTTTGGGGAAAAAAATTTTTCCCAACTTTTTTTTTTTTTCCCAGATTTGAAAGTGGGAACCATGCGCAGGGGGATAAGTGGGAACAATGCGCAGGGGGAAATTTCCCAACTTTTTTTTTTTTCCCATTTTTAGGTTAGGTTAGGTTAGGTTAGGTTTTTCCCGACTTTTGGGGAAAAAAAAAATTCCCCACTTTTGGGGAAATTTCCCAACTTTTTTTTTTTTTTCCCATTTTTAGGCGTAAAGTAAAAGTTACTGGGTTGTTCATTTTAGATTTGGATTTTAAATTATGAGTGGGTACACATGCAGCATTTGTAAGCGTGAACTTACATGTGTCTACTTGTGAGCATGCATTTTATATGAATCTTTAATGTAAATGTATATTTGCAACTAAGATTATGTATTGTAGTTGAATATAATGGTCTTCTTCTATTGGGTGGTTTCAAAATTTACCGACCTCGTTGCTGAAATATCGAGAATTGAGAACCACTGTTTATTTGATCACCATCAAACTTCACAGGATTCGTTCTAAGAATATGTTACATGTTTCCTGAAAATTTCGTCAAAATCGGATGAGCGGTTTATGAGTCTATAGGGGACATACATACATACATACATACATACATACATACATACATACATACATACATACATACATACATACATACATACATACATACACACATCCTTCTTTATAGATATAGATATACACGGAGTGATAATTGTATTAACTCCGTTTGCTCACTATGACATACTGGTAAATATTCGATTAGTATTCAATGACGGACTTGCAAATACTCCAACTCTCTCATTTAGTCTGCAAACTTCATAGTGGATGGATTTTGTAATTTGCATTTGTGACTATAACTGTCGCGATTTCACTATGGGTGTGCATTGCAGAGAAGGCAATACATTGCTTTACTTTCTCTCACATTGTCATTTTCCCTATTTTTACAAGAGATGCTACAGCTCACTGTCCTTGGGTTTTTATCCACAATTTTGAGTCGTCCCCTCAACATTTTATTGTGTAACTAGCCTGCCTCCTTGTGCTTTGCACGATGCGGTATTCAAAAAAGGCACTAAGTAACATAAGAGGAATGCAATTCACCAACCTATTTTGGCTGGCCAGAAACAGGTATTAACATTAGCAATTAATAATTCATTATTTAAATATTTATATTTTTTATGGTTTGTGTATTAACACTGAAAATTCATATTTTTTATTGTTATTAAATTAAATAACACCTTTTAAATTTCGAAACACTGTTTTATTTTCACAATTCTATAATGTATTACAAAAAAAAAATTCTACCTGAAGATGACCATTATGGTCGAAAACGTTCGTACTTTGTAAAATATTTAAAAATTGATAATTTTTTAATATATTATAGAATTGTGAAAATAAAACTGTTTCGAAATTTAAAAGGTGTTATTTAATTTAATAACAATAAAAAATTTAAATATTTTAATGAATTATTAATTAACAATTACCCAATGACATCTCTTGAACCAGAGTCAAGTCATTGTCAATAGGACACGACACAGGCGGGGTTCGAACTTGTGATTGTCTCAATAACGCAAAGTCTACTGCCGACGCCTTATCCCACTGACCATACCAGCGACTTTTAATTTTTGGCACATGTAAAAAATTACCAGCTGGGCACTTTCTATGGATTTTGTTGAATTGATGGACATGTTAATGGTAGGATGGTTTCCGATTGAGTAAATTTAGAGTTTTGCAAAATGCATGCATTAGCGCAATTGCTGTTAATCGAGACATTATTGTCTTAGCCCATCTAGTGACTTATATAGCAATGGGGACAGCTGTAATTTCACAAAGATAGTGTAAGCACCAAAAGAAATGGCGGTTTGTACAGGTTGTATAGTTTCCCTATAAATTGTGTCTTATTGGGCCGTAAATACGACAGAATTTTCCAAAAAAGATGTTGATAGCTTTGTCGGTCACTAGTAAGGCCCGGTATTTTCATCGTTAGCATAGCGACTTTATACTGAATGAGAAGGACGCACTTATGTCAATTGTGTAGGTAGATTGTTTTATTAGTTTAAAGTCACATAAGCTAACCTTGAAAATACTGGACCTTAGAAAGAAAAAATATTTTACTTACATTTAGGGCCTGTTGCACCAAGCTCCACTGTAACTGTAACTGTAACTCTGTCGCCATTCCGCTAGGGGTGGCCAGAGCCTCTGCAGAGTTGCCTCCATTTTTTCCTATCTTTACATACCTCTTTCAATTCATTCATGTCCATCACCTTTTTCATGCATTTTCTTCTTTTACGCTCACTTTGTATATCCCATTCTTTCACAATCTCCTCAATCTGATCACTCCATACTTTTCTTGGTCGTCCCTTCCCTCTTTTTCCTTTCACACTTTCTTTGTATACATACTTTGTCAGTCTATCATCATTCATTCTTTCCACATGCCCAAACCATCTCATCACATTTTTTTGTACCTTAACTTTCACATCCTCTTTCAAATTACATTCTTTTTTTACCCATTCATTCCTAACTCTATCCCTCAGAGTTTTTCCTGTCATGCTTCTCAAATGCTTCATTTCCACCGTACATACTTTACTCATTTCGCTATCGTTCACTGTCCATGCTTCACTTCCATACGTCAAAGTCGGTAACAATATGCCATTGTGTACCGCCATTCTCAGATCCAATCAGACGAAAATCAAAATTAAGTGTGATTTCTCCCTTTCAAATCAAACAATTGATAGCATATACGTAAGTCAGCTGATGTGAATCATATTTCCTGTTCAAATTCCATCACATTTTTACCAACTTTCGAGAAATATTTAACCGAGGTCCTTACCAGAACTAAGCAATCAAATTTGATGTTTCAATCAAATATTGATTGGAGGCCCTTAGGGAAGTAACATTTTACAACATTTCACTTTTTTTATTATTTATTTTAGATATTAACATTTTACAACATTTCACTTTTTTTATTATTTATTTTAGATATTAACAATTCTTCAATATCTTCTGCGGGTGTTGTCATAGACTAGATAATAATGAATGCTGTAAATGTCAAGAAATCTTTGTATAAAGTTTTCAGTTCCTGTTCATTACATTGCTTACACTAGTATTATATTGAAAACTAAACCTGATGTGATAATTATGATTTTTTCATTGACTTATTTACTAAGATGTTCTATTCCTTTTTGTTTCAGGCTTAAATGAAGAGACGTAAAGAGCAAGCGGCGCCGCGACGGCTGCGCGGCTCCTAAATATATAAAAATAAAATATAACCTAAAAATATGTACAACATTAACATGTGATCAAAACAACACTTATTTTCCATTTATTTTATTATTATATAATTTACACAATAGAACATTGTTAATTTAAAAGAAGAAAAAGAGCACAGCTGTCTAAAGAAAACATCTTTGTGAATTGTGTTGTAACAAATAGATTTGTGCAGTTTTAACATTTTGTGAATAGGAAAAAAGTGTCTTCGTTAAGATGTCTTTCTTCAATAATCTGAAGAAGGTTCTCCACCTGGGAGGTGGAGGCAGCGATGCCAAAAAGAAGAGGGTTTTCAATAACATCAGAATGGACTGCAGTCCTGACGAATATTGGGAAATGATTGGGGAGCTGGGTGATGGCGCTTTTGGAAAGGTAAGACTTTTTTTACTTGTATTTCATGTTATTATATCTTCATGGAAAGATTGGACGTTGTATCACTATTGCCAAAACTGACATGTTTCAAAATTTGGAGAGGCTGGGGGCTTGAGTTACAGCATCGAGATAAATTTTGTCAGAAGTATAATCCACTCTATTTTCCCTTGTTTGAAAGGAGCACCTCGGAAATATTGTCTAAAATACTTATTTGTACATAAATAAACATAAAAAAGGATTTTTCAAACAAAAAATTATACCTGACGATGATTAAAGATCGAAAACGTTTGTAAAATAGAAATAAAATAGAAGAAAATATAAAACAGTGTTTTAATTTAAATCCTAAAAAATAAATAAATTATTGAATATGAATTTTCAGTGTTAATACACAAACAATACAAAATATAATTAAAAAGTATGTTTAATGCTCCAAATATTTAAAATAATGCATTTACAATAATAATTACTTCACAGCTAACATTTATTAAGGGCCGCCATCGCGAATTCAAAACAGCGGTGCAGGCGATCGCAGCACCGGCAGAGTGTGCTAACGTCAATCATTCGAACTGCGCATATTAGTGCTGCCATATGGGCGTTTTTATCATTTTTTTCGTTCGAGGTGAAACTAAAAATCCATTTACTTTATCCAGCATGTACATTCTGTTTTTTTTCCATATTTCATATCGCTACTTAAAAGGGAAAACTAAATAAGTACAGATTCTTTGTTTTGATATATCGCAGAAAGAAGATTGTAATGTGTATTTCTTCTCCTAGTTCGTAAACCAATCATCAGAATGAACTGATTTTTTTTGGTCAATTTAGCAATGATTGTAACCTTTTCGTCTGGTTTGATTAACTCGCACATTTTTTTTTCAGCGATAAACAAATAAAATGTACTTATTCACTTTTACCCATCGATATAAATAAAATACATACCTAGATAGAGCGCGTGAGTGTTTTCCTATACAAACGGTCGTGCCACAAAATTGTAGGCACATAATGAAAGAAAGAGAAAGAAAAATTAGAAATTTTATTATGTTTCTGTCTCTTTCTTATCTCCATGACAACGTCAGGGGCCGTCATTGATCTAAATAAAATATGTAGATGGAGCATTAGCGTATATATCCGACCCACATCATGTATGCCCTAAATGATAGTGGTTGCCCCATTTGCAATCAGTTGTTTACCAAGCGTCGGCAAGGAAACATCGAGGTACCTACATGTAAATTGAAGACAACTATCATGCGAAGATAGCCCGACAGTTCCATCAAATTTTCAAATTTCCCCATATAATAGAAATAAGTTAATTTAATGAAATAAAACTCATGATAAGCGCGTGATGAATTATTACAAACAAAAGAATACAGTAAAAAACCACAAAATATAAATAAAAAAACTCAGTTCTTCATACTTATACCCATTATTTGACGATAGATTTTTTTTCAAATATTAGACGCATTAATCGTATTTCTTAAGGTTTATTTAGATATAAATACAAAAGAAATAGAGATATTAAAATGTAAATAATCATTTACGACAACTTTCAGAGATGCTCCTTTAAAATAACGGAGAAAAAAATCTGCTGATATTCATAAATTTATCAAAAAATACTCTATTACATAAAAGTAAGATACAGTCAGTAATGCGTCTTTTTTGTTTAAGTTTTTTTTAGTTCCTACACAACCTTAAATATAATACACTGAATTTTTTTTTTAAATATGAATTTATTCGTATTAAGTTATTTTTCCTTACATTTTGGGAAACGTATGTTGTGAGACGTCAGCCCTCAAATGTCACCTGTTAGGTTTTCTTCACTCAGGGCGTCCTTTTGACAACAGGGACGCACTAAGCACTTAGATATTTTCAGTGACAAAAAAATAACGCTTAATGTGATACACATACTGTCTCAGTGAGCATTAACAATATAATTTATAGATTTGTTTCTGTGAAAAAGTAATGAATGAAATCAGTGATATTAAAAAATCCAAAACATTTCTGAAATTTCTCGGGAAAAAGTTGTGGCGCTTATGTTAATTTTAGATTATTTTTAATGTTAGTGAGCATGCAGCATGTGTTAGCGTCAACTTACAGGTGTCTGCTTGTGGGCATGTATTAAAAATATACCTTAAATAATATTTTCTTGCCACTTAGGATGATTGTTAGTGTATTGTAAAAATTAGGTATGTAAATATAATATGGCACATTTTTATTCCATTCTCAAGTGTTAACCGAATTGTGAAAAATCAAGTCACTGTGATTAAATTGTTTATCTAAATCTAAGCTGCAAAGATATGTACCATTTGAGATTCATATTAAATGCATTCCCACAAGCAGACATGCATAATTTCGCGCTTACACATGCCGCATGTAGACCTACAATATAAAAAACCCAATCTCAAATGAACATAAGCCCTGCAACTCTTGCCGACCTTCCCTGAAGCAGGGGTGACATTGGCAAAGTGAACCATTTTTTACAGTTTGGGTGGTCAGTAGCATACCAACCTATCAGTCAAGGAATACAAGCAATTAATACATTCAAATATGTAAAACAAATAAACTCTAAACAATTAAACAGTAAAAAAAATTGAAATTTTAATAAATATACTTTGCTTACAAAAAATAACTTTTATGTATTTTTTTAATGTGGCGGCCTGAGTACGGCCCACAGATCACGGAATATACAGCCCCTGACGTTGTCATGGAGATCAGAAAGAGACAGAAACATAACAAAATTTCTAATGTTTCTTTCTCTTTCCTTCTAAAGTTTTGTGGCACGACCGTTTGTATAGGAAAACACTCACGCGCTCCATCTATGTATATTATTTATATCGATGGGGGCCGTACTCAGGCCGCCACATTAAAAAAATACATAAAAGTTATTTTTTGGAAGCAAAGTATATTTATTGAAATTACAAATAATTTAATCACAGTGACTTGCATTTTTCACAGTTCCGTTAAAACTTGAGAATGGAATAAAAATGTGCCATATTATAATATAATTCTTACAATACATCAATAATCCTCATAAGTGGCGAGAAAATATTATTATTTAAGGTATATTTTTAATACATGCCCACAAGCAAATACCTGTAAGTGGACGCTTACACATGCTGCATGCTCACTAACATTAAAAATAATCTAAAATTAACATAAGCGCCACAACTTTTTTCCCGAGAAATTTCAGAAATGTTTTGGATTTTTTAATAACACTGATTTCATTCATTACTTTTTCACAGAAACAAATCTATACCTACTATCGTCAATGTTCACTGAGACTGTATGTGTATCACATTAAGCGTCATTTTATTGTCACTGAAAATATCTAAGTTGTTAGTGCGTCCCTGTTGTCAAAAAAAACGCCCTGAGTGAAGAAAACCTAACAGGTGACAAGCTGAGGCCTGACGTCTCACAACATACGTTTCCCAAAATGTAAGGAAAAATAACTTAATACGAGTAAATTTAAAAAAAAAAATCTGTGCATAACATTTAAGGTTTTGAAGGAACGTAAAAAACTTAAACAAAAAAGACGCATTACTGACTGTATCTTACTTTTATGTAATAGAGTATTTTTGATAATATATGAATATCAGCAGATTTTTTTCTCCGTTATTTTAAAGGAGCATCTCTGAAAGTTGTCTTAAATGCTTACTTCTATATTAATATCTAAATATCTTTATTTCTTTCGTATTTATCTATCTATCTATACTTATAAAACCAAAAAAGCGTTCGTTGGTAATGCGATAAAATGGTGAAGGACTCGACGGTTTAGGCTGTCTTTCGTTTCAGAATAAAAGACGTAATCTGAGAAGGGTTATAGCGTACAAAAAAGTTGATAAAATAATGCAGAACATGTTTAAATTTGTGAAATGCTGAACGTCGTTTTTATATGGGAATTGATCATTTCCAACTTCATCTAATTGACAGATTTTTGTTCCATATTCAAATTTCATTAAATGTGTTCGGTTTGAAATATTGTGAGAGGTTGAACAAAATCAAATTAATAAAATAAACTGGTAGGTACAAAATTTGAAAATGGAATACAAAATCATATTATTCGTCAACAGCCTTTACCAAACAGAACTCTTTTTTAAAAAATGGAATTTAGCTTTTCAACTGTCAAAGTCATGAAAAGCGTTCAAGGTTAAATAAATAAGTCTTTAATCTCAGTTACAAATATATGCACACATTTAAGGTTCATATTGAATGGATGCCCAAAAGGAAACACATGTTAGTTTGTGCATACACATAATGCATGTATATTTTCAAAATAAGACCCAACTGCAAATCCCAAATAACAACGGTGCAATTTATGCTGACTTAACTGTAAACAGGCAGAAGTGAAACAATTTGTACACCAACTTACAAGTCGAGGATTTATAATCTAAGTTCCATAAAAACATATGGTGGCTCTTTCAACATTTCTTAGATCCGTCTAATCTAATCTAATCTTAGTTTCATAGATATGTTACATTGGAGATTCACATTACATGCATTCTCACAACCAGACACGTAAAGTTCGCGCTTGCACATGCCTCATGTGAACCTACAACATAAAAACCAAATTTCAAATGGGCATACACCCTGCAACTCTTGCCATCCTTCCCTGAAACAGGGGTGACATTGGCAAAGTGAACCATTTTCACAGCATGGGTGGTCAGCCGCATACCAACCTATAAGTCAAGGAACATACACGACAAATTACATTTCAAAACATATAATCTAAGTTGCAAAGATATTTTGTCATTTTAGACTCATATTAAATACATGCCCAAAAGTAAGCACATTGTAAGTACATGCTTACACATGCTGCATGTGTACATAAACTTTGAAACTCCTGCCACTTTCGCTGAAACCGGGGGGGCATTGGCAAAAGTGAACCAAGTTTTACTACAAACTCGATCTTCTTACTTAATATTCAATTTTCTATATGCAAACTTGAGCTCGAATCGTCCATAAGAGGTAACAAATCAAAGCTAACATGAAGAAAATATGAATTTTGTATCATCAATAGATCGTGAAAAAAGGAATTATTTTTTTCCGAATATAAGTGGCAAAGGTATTGGGGATTCACAAAATATGCATTCTCACAAGCACACATGTATAATTTCGCGCTAACACATGCCGCATGTGGACCTACAATTTAAAAACCCAATCTCAAATGAACATAAGCCCTGCAACTCTTGCCGTCCTTCCCTGAAACAGAGGTGACATTGGCAAAGTGAACCATTTTTTACAGTATGGGTGGTCAGCCGCATACCAACCTATAAGTTAAGGAGCATAAACACAATGATCTAAATCTAAGTTGCAAAGATATTGTTACGAAATTAGGGTTCAATTGTCTTCAAATTAAAAATACACAGGTCTTCTTCAATAGTTATTTATTTTACACAGTTACAAAATTTATTTTCACACTACTTTCTCGATTATTCCACTTGGTTTTGGTTCACTGATCAGGTGACTTCGATGTGTTTGTAAGTCTCTATGATACTGGCGCTCTGCAGGCCATTCCCACCCTTTATACTCTTTAGAGTAGTATGATCTAGACCTAAAGTCGCTAGACGGTTCGAGCAATTATTACTTCTCGATGATTCACGTACTACCTAGACACAACCAAAATCCTACCTACAAATGTAATACAGTATTCCTATAATTATAACAAATACCTACTTAGCCTAGAGAATTCTTATAACTATAACTATCCATACTTATTTCAATATTTATATTTACATAACACTATAACTACCCATACTTATTTCAATATTTATATTTACATAACACTACCCCCCACCTAGACTGTTTCGTCCCGGAACAGTCTTGACTCTGTGTAGGTAGGGGCATGCTGATCCACGTCGACACCCTGTGGTCAGGAAGAAGTGGCAGTCCACGGATTTCTCCCCACTGGCTCTCGGCTGCGCTTGCTCGCAGCACACCATGACGCTGATGCCGACTCCCGAGAACACTGCTTCAATCATACTCCGGACCATCCGCCAGTCTCGATTAGCGCGGCCGCCACCCATCTTCGGTATTGCCAGACGCGCCTGCTGATCCTCCAACATGTAGTCACGCAGCTCAACAAGGCCGTCCCACAATGCCTTGTAGTCCTCTTCCAGGTTGCTGGAATCCGGGACAACCAGGCAGTATGCTTGTTGACGCCCCTTCGGTAGTCTCAGAGCTCTTCCTTGCGGGCTGCTCGAGGGTTGCGGTTCTCCGAATTTGTATCGGAAGACCCGTGCAATTCCTCTAGACATATCTAGATCTTCCGGTACACTGCATGCCAGTGTGTGGTCCCTAGTGACCTCAAATAAGTCCTTGTGGACTTCTGTGGTCACCCCATGGCGAATCTTCTGTCCCTCTTGCACCTTGCTCCAGAACGTCTCAAACAGGGGCGCTTCTTTGGATGCGACGCATTTTTGTACTCTCTGGGCGGGCTGGTCATTGTTTGACCACTTTGCTCTTTGAGTTGGCCGGTGGTTATCCTTCATTCGAGCTCCCGCCTCCTTGGTGTTGCTGTTCTTGGACTCCAGGTTGGCGATGGTGTCCTTCGTCCTGGGCCCCTGCCCAGCTTCCAGCTGCTGGAGCTTAGTCTTAAGCCCCTTGTTCTGTCTCTCCAGGCTCAGCACAGTCTCGTGCAATTCGTCCCTCTCAGCCTCCGCTGTTCGCCGGACCCTTTCACTGCTGGCCAAGTTCTTCGTCAGCTGCCTGTTCTCCGTCTCCATGACTTTGACCTTTCTCTCGGCATCCTGGAGCTGTTTCCTCAGCCGTTTGTTCATCTCCATGGTGGTCTCTACATCCTTGCGGTCGTCTTCCAATTTCTCCGGTCCTTGAGACTTTGGGCACCTCGCGCTCAGGTGTCCTTGCTGGCCACACGTCCAGCAGTGCGCCTTCTGTCTCGTTGGCTCAAGTTGCTGCAGCACTTTTTCTATTATTTCCTCGGTTGTAGGTAGTTTGACCTCCTCTGCCTTGATTGCACAAACCCCGGCGTGGCCCCTGATGGACTGTTTGACAGCCTCAAATTCGAGAGCTCGGCTTAGCGCCTCGTTCAACGTCTTCGGAAGAGCCAGCTTCACTGCTTGCTGCGTCTCCCATTCTCTCAATCCGTTCAGGAACTTGTCCACTGCCAAGCTCTCGCAGATGTCATCAGGGAATGTCGGGTAAGCGTCTCGTACCAGGCGGGCGATGTCCATTTCAAACTCCTGGAGGCTCTCGTTGGGCTTCTGCACCCTTGTGTTCAGCTGCGACTTGTACAGCTGCTCCAGGCACTTGTGGCCATAGCGCATATCCAAGCGCTGCTTCAGCTGCCCAAAGTCACCACGGTTGTCCAGGGGTATGGCCTGCAGAACCCTGAGAGCGTCTCCTCGGAGCGACAGGCTGAGAACCGAAGCCTTCTTCTGCTGGCTCCAGGCTCCCATCATGGCAGCCGTCTCAAAGAGGGTCAAGTATTCCTCCCACGACGTCTTCCCGTCGAAGGTTGGGAGGTTGTGCTTGGCTAGGGAAGGGTCATCATCCCCTCTTGTGATCCTGGTTGGAGTTGAGCATCCCTGGTCGGTCTCGTCGTGAAGGCCGCCTTTGGGGGAGATTCTGGTGGACTCCATCTGGCACTTGTCAGCCAGCTCGGCACGCAGACGGTCTTCCAGGTTTGACATCCGAGTCTCCATTTCCCCCTTCAGGGCCGAGAGGTTGGTTGTCATCTTCTCCTCTATTTCTCCTTTCAGGGTTGTGAGACTATCCGCTATCTCCGCCTTCAGGGTCCTGGCGTTGTCAGCCATCTCCGCCTTCAGGTCTTCCCTCAGGGTCTTGGAATTGTCAGCCATCTTCTCCTCCAGGGTCTTGGCGTTGTCAGCCATCTTCTCCTCCATGGAAGTGAAGTTTCCGGTGATGCTGAGGTTTAGCTCGTCCAAGGCGCGGTCCCCTCCAGACGCCATGACAAAATATGCCGGGTCTTCGCCTGACTGTTCTAAGGCCTCCATGAGGCGTGCCTGTAAGGCCGCCTTCCCTCCTGAGGTCTCCAGGTCCCTCTCCAGAAGCTCATTTTTAAGCTCAGTGACTTTGAGGTCCTTGATGTTCACTTTGGTTGCCATTTTTTTCAAAATTTACTTCAAAACAAAAATATTTTTAAATTTATTTAATACAAGTTTTGAGTTTTATATATATAGCTGTTTTGAATACGTACTTTAGCAAAATAATAATTTATCTGATTACACTGATTGGTAGGTACTGTCTTTTAATATTTATTTTTAATTCACCAATATTTTTTTAACATAATAATGTCTGATAGTACATAATTATTTATTTCGTCTCAAGTCTTTCAAACACACAGGTAGGTAGTTAATGTACATTCACACACTTGTAAACAAAGGATAGTTATTCAAAAACTTTTTCTCGATGAATCTGGAACGTTCTTTTGTAATATTTTTCAAGATTTTTATTTATTTATTTTATTTTTTTAATCACACACAATAATAAAAAAAACTATGGTCCAATTTGATGACTTTCTCAATGCGGTAAAATAGTCATTATGTTATGTCCAGAATTATGTCCAGAATTATGTTCCATATGATGTTCCAGAATTTATAAGCAACTTGCTTTTGCGTCTTTTCTTTTAACAAAAATTTATTTAAACACTTGTTTTCACAAAAGTCAGTTCACACAAAGTTCAATTTGAATAAAGTTCATTTTAACACTATTTAATTTATTTTATTTATTTTTAAACAGAAGATCTTAATTTTTCTTGACAACCCCACACCTGACACCAATTGTTACGAAATTAGGGTTCAATTGTCTTCAAATTAAAAATACACAGGTCTTCTTCAATAGTTATTTATTTTACACAGTTACAAAATTTATTTTCACACTACTTTCTCGATTATTCCACTTGGTTTTGGTTCACTGATCAGGTGACTTCGATGTGTTTGTAAGTCTCTATGATACTGGCGCTCTGCAGGCCATTCCCACCCTTTATACTCTTTAGAGTAGTATGATCTAGACCTAAAGTCGCTAGACGGTTCGAGCAATTATTACTTCTCGATGATTCACGTACTACCTAGACACAACCAAAATCCTACCTACAAATGTAATACAGTATTCCTATAATTATAACAAATACCTACTTAGCCTAGAGAATTCTTATAACTATAACTATCCATACTTATTTCAATATTTATATTTACATAACACTATAACTACCCATACTTATTTCAATATTTATATTTACATAACAATATGTATCATTTAAGATTCACATTGAATGCATTCCCACAAGCAGACATGCATTATTTCACACTAACGCATGCCGCATGTGGACCTACAATATAAAAACCTAATCCGAAATGAACATAAGCCCAACAACTCTTGCCGACCTTCCCTGAAACAGGTGTGCCATTGGCAAAGTGAATCATTTTCTGCAGCATGGGTGGTCAGCCGCAAACCAACCTATAAGTCAAGGAACATACACAATAAATTATGTTTTTAAAATCAATAAACAATAATATGGACATCCAAAACAATGATCTACCCTAAATTATCTTATTGATTTTATTTCTTCTAATATCAATCAATATGTATACACTATACATCAACGATTGCAACTAGATTTATTTAAAGCATCATTAAAACCTACCCTTGCTTTGTGTGCGGAGCACAGTCTTTTTGCATCAAATACTTGGTTTCGGCATAAGGATGTGCATCTGTACACGAGGCAGATTGTGGGAAGTCGCACAATCATTGACTACATCTGTGTGGATAAAAGATTGAGAGGAGCTGTAAGAGATAGCCGTGTCTACCGCGGGCCTGAAATAGGCAGTGACCACTATCTCTTATGTGCTAAAATAATGATTGGTGAAGTAAGAAAGAAGAAACGCAACAGGCAAGTAAGATTGCCTAGAATAAAAGTAGAAAGGCTGAATGAAAAAAAAGGTGAAAGAGAAGTATGTATCAGAGCTCCACAAAATTTTAAGTGTGAGTGAACTTGAGAAGAGTGTCTGTGGAAAAGATATTGAACGTATGTGGAAAGATCTGAAAGAAGGAATGACTGAATGCGCTAAAAAAGCATGTGGGGTAACGAAAGGTGGAAAATTGAAAGGAGATGCCTGGTGGAATGATAGAGTGAAAGAAGCTGTGAAAGTTAAGAAAAAGTGTTAAGCTAGAAGACGAATATAAGAGAATGGCGAAGACTATAATTTATGAAAGCAAGATGAATGAACAAAGAAAGATTGATGAAAGGATTAACAGAAGTTTCACCGACAGTAAGAAGGAATTTTGGAGGTGGATCAATGCGGATAGAAATAAATCTTCTGCATTGACCACTCCGGGAGTCAAAAGTGCTGCCGGTGAGATGGTATGGGAGAATGAAGAAGTATGCAAGAGATGGAAGAACTATTTTCAAGAAATTTTTGGCCAGGGTGAAAGAAGAATTTATGAACAGATAGATGAAGAGAATGAATTGAAGATTTTGAGAGAAGAATTGATAGTGTCTATTTCACGTCTGAAGAATGGGAAGTCTGCTGGGTTTGATGGTATAAATGGTGAAATGTTGAAAGCAGGAGGTGAATGTGTGATAGATTGGATATTTGAATTATGTAAGCTTTGTGTGAATGCAGGAGTAGTACCGATGGATTGGAGGAAGGCAGTCATTGTTCCCATTTACAAAGGCAAAGGGGACAAAAAAGACTGTCAGAACTTCAGACCAATCAGTCTACTCAGTATGCCAGGAAAAGTCTTCTGTAAGGTGATTATAAAAAATGTGATTCTGACTACTAGTGAAAGGATTTCCGATATACAGTCCGGCTTTATGGCCGGTAGAGGCTGTGTTGATCAGATTTTTACTCAACGACAACTTGTTGAAAAACAATTGTCGGTGAGGCGGAAGCTGTTCACGGCCTTTGTAGATCCGGAAAAGGCTTTTGACTCAGTGGACAGAGGTATGTTGTGGGATGTTTTGAAAGCATACGGAGTGAATGGGGCTCTCCTAGGTGCGGTGCATGCAAACTATGAAAATAGTAAGGCATGTGTCCGTATTGATGGTGAGTATAGTGAGTGGCTTGAAGTTTATAAGGGTGTGAGGCAAGGATGTGTGATGAGTCCATGGCTATTTAACATAGTCATGGACAAGTGTGTCAGAGATGCTCGACTTAATGATTGTGGATTGATAATAGGAGAGAGCAAAGTGAGTGTTCTACTGTATGCAGATGATGCAGTTCTTGTTTCTGATTCAGCAGTGGAATTGCAAACAATGCTCTCTAGATTGAATGAAGCTTTGTTAGGTAACCATTTGAAGTTGAATGCAAGTAAGACGAAAGTATTGAGTTTTGAAAGAGATGATGAAAGTATGAATTATGAATTTAAAATTAATGGAATAAATGTTGATGTCGTAAATGAGTTTGTTTACCTGGGAAGTAAGTTTGAAAAAGATGGAAGAATGACAGGTGAATTTGAAAGAAGAATAATGAAAGGCAGGTGCGTACTGGGTGCTACCGCTAGCATCGCCAGGAACCAGAATCTTTCAAAGAATATTCGACTGGCGGTGCACGGTGGTATACTAGTGCCCACTCTGATGTATGGAAGTGAAGCCTGGACGGTGAGTGAAAGTGAGATTAGTAAAGTCCATACAGTGGAAATGGACTACTTAAGAAGTATGATTGGAAAAAGACGGAGTGATAGGGTGAGGAATGATTTTGTTAGAGAGGAATGTGGTGTAAGAGAAAGTGTGAAAGTAAAGATTAAAAGAAGTATACTTAGATGGTTTGGACATTTGGAGAGAATGAATGAGGAAAGACTGACGAAGAAAGTATATGCTGCAAGAATTGATGGATGTCGTGGAAGAGGAAGACCGAGAAAGGTATGGATGGACCAAATTTTCGAAATAGCAAGTGAATGGGATATCCAGAGTCATAATAAAAGGAGAGCTTGTATGAAAAAGGTTATGACTCTGGATGAAATGAAAGAAGTATGCAAGGACAGGAAGAAGTGGCGGCTAATCTGCAATGCTGATTTGTAATGTTGGTTTATTAGTTTGCTACATTTTTTGCATAAGAAATTTCTGACTTTTTTTGTGTAGATTTCTTTTTAAGGCTTTGTTATTTTTTATATTTAAATGTAATTTATTATTCATATTCCTTGACTTATAGGTTGGTATGAGGCTGACCACCCATACTGTAAAAAATGGTTCACTTTGCCAGTGTCACCCCTGTTTCAGGAAAGGTCGGCAAAAGTTGTGGGGCTTATGTTCATTTGAGGTTTGAATTTTATTTGTAAGTACACAATCAGCATTTGTAAGCGCGAACTACACGTGTTTGTTTGTGGGCATACATCTGAGAGCTTTGAATGAATATATCCTTGCAACTTAGATTATAGATTATATAGATTAAAACCTATAGATGATAATTTAATTATTTTTGAGATGTACACAGAAAACGTTTCCTTCTGCCCAATAGAACGACAGCATTATTTTAGTGCACTTACAAACAAAATCCAAACGGAAATCGGAAACGGGAATCCAGAAAGAAATGGCAGTTGATCTGTAATGTTGGCGGCTAGGGTCTATTAAAGTGAAATTTGTTTTATGTTTTAGTTTTTGATGTCCATATATATTATTATTTATTGATTTAAAAAATGTAATTTGTCGTGTATGTTCCTTGACTTATAGGTTGGTATGCGGCTGACCACCCATGCTGTAAAAATGGTTCACTTTGCCAATGTCACCCCTGTTACAGGGAAGGACGGCAAGAGTTGCAGGGTGTATGTCCATTTGAGATTTGGTTTTTATGTTGTGGGCTCACATGAGGCATGTGCAGGCGCAAACTTGTACATGTCTGGTTGTGAGAATGCATGTAATGTGAATCTCCAATGTAACATATCTTTGCAACTTAGATTAGATTAGATTAGAAATGAACATAAGCCCTACAACTTTTGCCGACCTTCCCTGACACAGGGGTGACATTGGCAAAGTGAACCATTTTTTACAGTATGGGTGGTCAGCCTCATACCAACCTATAAGTCAAGGAATACGAATAATATATAACATTTAAGTATAAAAAAGAATAATTGGTCAATGCTTAATCCTTCTGTCTCTATGCAGGTGTACAAAGCGCAGTGCCGCAGCAGTGGTCGGCTGGCCGCGGCCAAGATGTGCCTGCTGGAGGGGGAGGACGACCTGGCGGACTTTATGATAGAGATAGACATCCTCAGCGAGTGCAAGCACCCCAATGTGGTGCAGCTGCACGAGGCCTTCTTCATCAACCAGAAACTATGGGTATACTCACCTATATAATAACTCATTTGTATCCTCTTGTGTGATGAGGGACTTAGAGAAGCGCAGGGATGTTGGGAGGCCCAGATCAAGATGGGGACTGTAATAGAAAGCTGTTAAACCAATCATGTCTTTGTTTTTTAGTGTAGTTCCAAGTCCTACCGATATCGATGATCACTTGCGAGAATGTTCCCCTGTCAATCGCAATTCTCAAAAGCTCTTCTTCTGATCTTTTACCTGTCCAATTCCAAACACCTAGGATTCATGAGAGCTGCTGCCTGCCAACACCTCAAATGTTTGTGTATTTTTTTTTTCTTTTTGTGCCACTTAATGAAGATTGGCGATCATCATAGCAATTTGCACCTTTGATCCTGCTGCAAAAAAGAGGGATCTTGTGCTGCCAAACCACTGTCTCAGATTATTCAACCAAAATGTTCTCCTCGACCTGGAGCTTGTCTTTCTTCAATTCTTCCCTGTATAATGAGATGTGGGAGTGAATATTTCTCATTATGTAGCAAAAATAAACCAGCTTTTGCCTTTTGATGAACATCAGGAGCTCGCTCTGATATTCATACGGGAAAGAACCTGGGCATTTGTGACTCGATGTATGTGTATAACATGTTTTAATGCATTGTTGTATGATTCCAGATGCTGATTGAGTACTGCGATGGTGGCGCCCTGGACTCAGTGATGGCGGAGCTAGAGAAGGGGCTGAGTGAGCCGCAGATAGCCTATGTCTGCCAGCAGATGTGCCGCGGTCTGGCTTTCCTGCACGGCGCCCGCGTCATTCACCGTGACCTCAAGGCGGGCAATGTGCTGCTCACCATGTCTGCTGGCGTCAAACTAGGTAACACTCTTCTGGTCGTCTGCAGATGGTCTTCAATGCTGCTGCCAGGGCAATTTTTAGAATGGATAAGTACTGTGGGTGCTGCACTGACTTGAGGGTCTGAGAGAGGGTTGAATTTCAACTGTGTCTCACGATCCACAGGGCTTTAAAGGGCACGGCACCTCCATGCCTCACCGAGCTATGTCCTGTAGACCATGCTTGTAGACTACCACTGTGCTCTGCTGTCACTGCTGTCAACAAGGTACCCAAAATGGCAAACATCTCAAAATTCGTTGACAGGAGCTTTGGGGAAGCTGGGCCAGTCGCCTGTAACAAGCTACCTGTCTATAAAGCAACCCACTGCCGCCTTCAGAAGAGGATTTCAAGAAAATACTGCACACAAAGAGCCCTAGCAATAGGCCGTGTGAAATCACAATTTATCTGTCAATTCATGTGCGTACCTCATTGTGTGTTGTGGTGATCGTTGACATATTTTTGTATGTCTTCCAGCTGACTTTGGCGTGTCTGCCAAGAACAAGAGCACCCTGCAAAAGCACGACACCTTCATAGGCACTCCCTACTGGATGGCCCCAGAGGTGGTGCTGTGTGAGACCTTCAGAGATAACCCCTACGACTTCAAGGTACGACTTGTTGACTTCAGCGGAATCTACAACCATTTTTTTGCATCTAAAATTGTAATAGTTGGAATGAGGCTGGCCACCCACACTTTAAAAATGGTTCACTTGCCAATGGCACTTTCTGTTTCAGGGGAGGCCGATGAAAGTTGCAGGGTTCATGTTCATTTAAGATTTGGGCCTTAATTTTTTAAGTGTACATGCTGTGTTTGTAAGCGAAAACTTATATAGGCTTGTGAACATGCGATTAATATGAATCTTAAATTTTTTATGGTTTGTGTATTAACACTGTGAAAATTCATGTTTTTTCAATTATTATTCAAATAAATAACACTTTGTTAAACTTTATAACACTGTTTATATTTCACAAATAATATAATAAATTCAAAAATTAAATTTTAAATTTTAGATTATACTACAAACGTTTTAGACCAATATGGTCATCCTCAGGTAGTCTAATTTTTGAATTTATTATATTATTTGTGAAATATAAACAGTGTTATAAAGTTTAACAAAGTGTTATTTATTTGAATAATAATTGAAAAAACATGAATCTTAAATGTTTGTTTATATTTGCAATCAAGATTATAGATGACTAGCGGTATATTAGTTGTAAAGAGGCTAGGACCTCATTAGCCTTAGGGCCTGTTGCACCAACCTCCAATCAATATTTGATTGAAACATCAAATTTGATTGCTTAGTTCTGGTAAGGACCTCGGTTAAGGCGTGTTATAAAGCTAAATCTGCCGTTTTTGTTTCTTACACTTTATGGTCTTAGCAAAATAGTTACAGTAATGAAAAAACTCAAGCATGTTTATTAATTTTGTATCTTAATTATAAAGCTTAAACAACATATATAACTTAAGAATTGCCACCACAAAAAATATTGAAAAAAACAAGTTTTTTTTACATTTTTAGAAAAAAAACTACTAAATGAATTAAATTTTAATTAAATCAAAGAACACAGTTTTTCCATATTTACTCAAAAACTATTGACATTATTGAAAAAATGTTGAGTATTGAACGTAAGCAATGTATAGTTCTGTAAGTAAAAAGCAAAAAAAAAAAATCCAAAATACAGCACACACGAAAAAAAAGCTAAAAATGTAAAAAAAAATGTGTTTTTTTCAATATTTTTTTGTGGTAGCAATTCTTAAGTTATATATTTTGTTAAAGCTTTATAATTAAGATAAAAAATTAATAAACATGCTTGATTTTTTTCATTACTGTAACTATTTTGCTAAGACCATAAAGTGTAAGAAACAAAAACGGCAGATTTAGCTTTATAACACGCCTTAAATATTTCTCGAAAGTTGGTAAAAATGTGATGGAATTTGAACAAGAAATATGATTCACATCAGCTGACTTACGTATATGCAATCAATTGTTTGATTTGAAAGGGAGAAATCACACTTAATTTTGATTTTCGTCTGATTAGAGTTTGGTGCAACAGGCCCTTAGTGAATAGTGATTTTTGTATTGTTACTGTGTCATGAGGTATGATATATTACATCTCTTATTCCTTGACTTATAGGTGTTCCTTAACTTATAGGTTGGTATGCGGCTGACCACCCATGCTGTAAAAATGGTTCACTTTGCCAATGTCACCCCTGTTACAGGGAAGGACGGCAAGAGTTGCAGGGTGTATGTCCATTTGAGATTGGTTTTTATGTTGTAAGCTCACATGAGGCATGTGCAAGCGCGAACTTGTACGTGTCTGGTTGTGGGAATGCATGTAATGTGAATCTCCAATGTAATATATCTTTGCAACTTAGATTAGATTAGATGGACTGTGTCCTCAAAGGACTTGTGAAGTGTATGGTCAGGTGAGCATGGGATTGTCTTTCAAGGGCATCCCCTCTTCCTGATATGGGTTAGAGTTGCTACTGCCCACACTACAGATCACTTTAATTAATAATATAAACTTAACAAAGGACTTGTGAAGTGTATGGTCAGGTGAGCATGGGATTATCTTTCAAGGGCATCCCCTCTTCCTGATATGGGTTAGAGTTGCTACTGCTCACACTACAGATCACTTTAATTAATAATATAAACTTAACAAAGGACTTGTGAAGTGTATGGTCAGGTGAGCATGGGATTATCTTTCAAGGGCATCCCCTCTTCCTGATATGGGTTAGAGTTGCTACTGCCCACACTACAGATCACTTTAATTAATAATATAAACTTAACAAAGGACTTGTGAAGTGTATGGTCAGGTGAGCATGGGATTATCATTCAAGGGCATCCCCTCTTCCTGATATGGGTTAGAGTTGCTACTGCCCACACTACGGATCACTTGAATCATGGTATTGTTTTCAGGTGGACATCTGGTCGCTGGGCATTACACTGATAGAGCTGGCCCAGATGGAGCCGCCAAACCACGAGATGACGCCCATGAGGGTGCTGCTCAAGATACAGAAGTCCGAGCCCCCCACACTCAGCCAGCCCACCAAGTGGTCACAGAACTTCAACAAGTTTGTCGCCGAGACGCTCGTCAAGGTAAACAATATCATCATCAAAGACACGACAACCCGGAGATGTTTTTGGCCTCCTTATTTGCAGACTGTTTCAGCAGGATGGACCAGTCAACTAAAACCCTGTCCCCGCAGCCTGAGTACGCAGACTGAGTTGCTACCGAATCCAAATTTTCTAGCTTTGATTTTGCTCTTCCTTCTGCCAAGCTGCATCAGCAGCAGATTCACAGTAATCCTGTCCTTATTCTTCTTACAATAATTTTTTAGTATATTATTCTGCATGCTACTTGTGATCTAGCCACGATCTCACCAGGAGTGCCAGAGGAGGTGTGTCTCGTCAGCTTCAGTAACATCTAACCACTTACTATCAGAGTCATAGGCACACCTCTGATTTACAGGTTCTTTTTTTGTTGTGCTGTTGATTTTTACTGAACAGGAAGGCCTTCCGCCTCTTGAGAAAATATATAGCTTTGTATGAGCGTTCATGTGCTGTGTGTCCTTTTGACACATATATACAGGACGGGTATAGGGAGGGTTTGAGCCCATTCTGTTATATCAAAGCAGCAGTTGAAGCTTATTTACGGGTTCACCGTCTGCAGAATGAAGACTGCGTCATCTGCCATCTATTTAATTGCCTCTTCACAACTCATGCAAGTCATCATCAGTGGCATAACCATTCGGGGTGAGTCTTGTACTACTAGATCAAATGCAGCCACTGCTGCTGATCCAACGCCTTCCTCCTCTAGTCCCATACTCCTACCGGCAGCCTGCCACCACTCCATCCAGCCATTTTAATCTGAGTCTTGCCACTGCTGCCTTGCGCCCCTTTGATCTATCCAATGATGCTGTCTGCTGACTTCTATTGACTGAATCACACTAGCGTTTTGGTACAGGTTGAATAGTTCAGTTGCATTTTCTTTGCCATAAATTCTTATCCTTTATTGGACTGTAAATACGATGGAGAATTTTCCTTTTAAAGATACTGAGAGAACTTTGGTTATGCTTATTCAGAGTCAAACTTTCGGAGGCTTATGTAAGCACAAGCTTAATCAATATTTTGTAGAACGCAGTTTCTTAATGTCTCTTTAATATAATTTTAGGATCCCCAACACAGACCCACAGCAGACGACCTCCTGAAGCACCCCTTCATCTCAGGGCAGCTGGACTCCAAACCCCTCAGGGACCTGCTGCTGGAATACCGGGCTGAAGTGGTAGAAGAGGAACTCTTAGACGAAGAGACTGAGGTATGCCATTGACAATTCAACTTGTATTTGTATGCGAAAACAATTATATTGTGGAAAGGCAAGATGATTTATTAGATTGTGTGTAAATTCTTTATACATTATCTTTGCACAATTTGTTAATGCAGCGTTGTCTGAAAAATATAAGCTTAATGAGAATATCCTCAATGATACAGCCGAACTTGGTTATAACAAGGGACCAACCAATTTTACTTCTTATAGCCGTTATTCTTTAAAAATGTGATTAAGTAAAAAAAAATACCTACCTACTAATCTTGCTATTGGGGTATATGAAAGCTTGCATATTGTGAAACAACACATTTTTATGTTTTTATGAAATTGGGTAAACCCGGTACAATTTAGGTATCCAGCTGTTAAACAAAAGAATAAATGTAACCCCCGTATTCACAATCAAAACTAGCACTTACTTACGGGCAAACTAGCGCTTAGATTGGGGGAATTCATTTCAAGAACAATACTTAGGGTAAAAGCAGCGCTATAGCTCTCCAAATACTAGCGCTTAGGTTAGTAAGGTCGACAGGTATATTAACACTATGTATGCGGGAATTTTTTCGCCAGATGGCGGCGTAGAGCGGGTGTTTTTTGAAATTTTCGCGCCAACATTAGACTTTTCGTAAAACATTAAATTAAAATAAACATACATTAAAACATATCTTACGATCTGTTTGATATTTTTCAATGAAACTTTTAGTTTTTTACTTTAAAAATACGTCTCCGTTTATTTATTTAACACAATATCTATATTTTTGTTTTTTTGTGTACAAAAACATTCTACTTTCTTGGGAATCATAGAAAAAACACTATTTCACAATCGAAATCATTTTATTCATACAAAATATCAATATTATTTTGAAATGTGTAACACATATTATAAAAAAAACTATAAACTAATAGTGTTTAAACGTCTACGAATATAAAACGTCCTAACGAAAGCAGGATATAGAAGTTACTGGAGAGACGAACGAAAGTGCAAAAACAAAATCCTTTGTTTAAAATTTCAATATTCTGTCTGTTTATTTTTACAGTTATTATTTTTTGTCCCGTCTCAAACTCATTGTATCGGCAGGTAGACAGATCGAGGACCGCTGAGGGTAGGATTGCATGGCCCCCCACCCGTTTGATGTCACGTTTTTACAAGTTTCCCGCGCCCTACCGCTAGGCGCGACGAAACGAGTTTACAAGTCTCCCGCACGTTACGATAAAGAGGTGTATGACGAGTTAACTAGTTTCCCGCAAACAATGTGTTAACCAACCCTTAAGCGCTGTCAAAATATTCCTTCGTATTTAATTGTTATCACATTTTTTGTTTGATTGTGAATTTACATGAAAAAATGAATTCTTACAATGAAGATGATTTTTACGAGTGTATTAACATTGTTTTGACGAGTATATTAACACATTGTTTGCGGGAAACTAGTTAACTCGTCATACACCTTTTTATAGTAACGTGCGGGAGACGTGTAAACTTGTTTCGTCGCGCCTAGCGATAGGGCGCGGGAAACTTGTAAAAATGTGGCAAAAAATTTAAAAAA
The DNA here is from genome assembly GCA_951799405.1 of Agapetus fuscipes. Lineage (NCBI taxonomy): Eukaryota > Metazoa > Arthropoda > Insecta > Trichoptera > Glossosomatidae > Agapetus > Agapetus fuscipes. The sequence goes on along the minus strand of OX637333.1, from coordinate 14,837,458 downwards.
AATTAAAAAAATGAAAAGGTGAAAATTTCAAAAAACACCCACTCTACGCCTCCATCTATAATCTATAATCTAAGTTGCAAGGATATATTCTTTCAAAGCTCTCAGATGTATGCTCACAAACAAACACGTGTAGTTCGCGCTTACAAATGCTGATTGTGTACTTACAAATAAAATCCAAACTTAAATGAACATAAGCCCTGCAACTTTTGCCGACATTCCCTGAAACAGGGGTGACATTGGCAAAGTGAACCATTTTTTACAGTATGGGTGGTCAGCCTCATACCAACCTATAAGTCAAGGAATACGAGTAATAAATAACATTTAAGTATACAAAAAAAACAACAAAACCTTAAAAATAAATCTATACGAAAAAAGTCAAAAATTTCTTATGCAAAAAATGTAGCAAACTAATAAACCAACATTACAAATCAGCATTGCAGATTAGCCGCCACTTCTTCCTGTCCTTGCATACTTCTTTCATTTCATCCAGAGTCATAACCTTTTTCATACAAGCTCTCCTTTTATTATGACTCTGGATATCCCATTCACTCGCTATTTCGAAAATTTGGTCCATCCATACCTTTCTCGGTCTTCCTCTTCCACGACATCCATCTATTCTAGCAACATATACTTTCTTCGTCAATCTTTCATCACTCATTCTCTCCATGTGCCCGAACCATCTTAAGATACTTCTTTTAATCTTCACTTTCGCACTTTCCCTTACACCACATTCTTCTCTTACAAAATCATTCCTCACCCTGTCACTTCGTTTTTTCCCTATCATACTTCTTAGATAGTCCATTTCTACTGTATGGACTTTACTAATTTACCTTTCACTCACCGTCCAGGCTTCACTTCCATACATCAAGGTGGGCACTAGTATACCACCGTGCACCGCCAATTTAACATTTTTTGAGAGATTTAGGTTCCTGGCGATGCAAGCGGTCGCACCCAGTACACACCTGCCTTTTATTATTCTTCTTTCAAATTCACCGGACATTCTGGCGGGAAAATGCCCGCACACATGGTGTTAACATTGTTTGACCATCAGAATCGGGTTTGTTCTCCGGTATGGTCTAGGACCAAACCGCAATGAGATAAACTGTCAAAATATTCCGTCGCATTTCGTCAGGAAAGTTTTTGTTTGGTTGTGAATTATTTACATAAACTAATGAATTCTTACGATGAAGACGATTTTAACGAGTATAAAAACATTGTTTTGACCAAAAATAGTGTCCCAAGAAAATATATCAGAGACTGAAAAGACCCATTTACGTATTACGACGAGGAAGAATTTAGAAGGCGTTTTAAATTGAAAAAATGCGTCGTTCTGTATACAGTCTTTCCGTTGCTCATTGAGGGTTTAACAAAGCCAAAAAATTCTTCGGTTGTTAAGTTTTATGCACAGCTCAAAATATGACATTGACATTTCTTAGATTTGTCAAGTTCAACAGCTCAAATGTCATTGAAATTTTAAAGAAGCGGCAATGATAAGAATGAAGTACGCCGAATATTGGTCGGAAGTTACTGACCAATTACAGAGCTGGGTTTTTCGAGAGCCAATGACTGGCCGTACATCTCCAGTAAGTTGGGCACTAGGCTGATTACTGCTTTAGTGTTCTTTGTGAAACAAAACACTCCAGAATGTCGACCCTTGAGTTAGTGTAGCGCTTGAATTAGGTAAGTATTGGTACTTGAGTCAGTGTTGATCGAGAATACGGGGGTAAGAGTGATAAGTATGAGGGGTTATACACCCTTCATTTACAGAAAGTTCGCTGCCAAACCGGCCAACTAGCTTTCTATGTCTCAATTATGACATTATTAGAGTTTCCTATCTTGTTTTTGCTTGGACACATTGGGATGACCATATTATGTAGACGTTATATCCATGAAGCGCGCTTGCTATATATGAACATGTTTGTATGAAAATTAGGCTGAATAAACATCAAAAGTAATTGCTCATTAAAGATGTGAACTCACTGTATATGTGATCACTATAACTGAGTTTGATTATACGTAAGGTTGTCATAACTCTCACTTCATCAACCTGCATTCAAATAGAAAAATATAAAGGTTAGGTATTAAATGCCAGCTAAAAGTAACTGAAAAGTGTAATTCCTTGTAAAATTTTACTTAACCATTAAAATTCCGTAAAATAAAATAAATCCTTTTGCCTGTGTGTGGTTAACATACCAATATTATACTTAAAAATGTGTATTTATTATAAGACTACCAAAATTTAATCAAAATATTTATAATCCCGATCCATAACAACTCTCAAATCTAGTCCATGTATTTAAGTCTCCTTTGTGATCGGTCCATTGGTATGAATTTGAAATTCAAAATAAAATACCGGCAAGGTTTAATCAGGATATGCAAGTATCCAATCTGAGAGACTATCAAAATTTAAGAGTTGTCGATGACATTGGGCATGAAATAAACCAATTAATATGAAATTATGATAAAATACATTACTAACATGTGTGAAAATGCTTTTTCTTACACGCTTCCATCTTGCACTTCTTACTCTGTCAATACAAAAAACAACAACAAATGCTACCGACGGCCGCCATCTTGCTTATGTGCCGTTACATCTTTACATCTTAACCTAACCTCAAAAACAATCCCTTCCAAATCACCTTAAATTTTAACCAATCGTTTTATTTTTATACTATGTTCTATGTTTTTTTTGTTATCGTCTCATTTGTATGTTCTTTTCCAATCATTTGTTTTTATTTCATTGCGCATTGGTAATGTTAGAAATGCAAACGTTCCGGTAGCAAAAGACAGAGTAAGAAACTCAACAGAGGGCAGTACCAAAGAATTGGTTAGTACTTACACAATACAGATCCACTTGTTATCAACTTGCATGTACTTGAAAACTTACCCCATGTTCTCTGTCACTCCGAAGCCCATTAGATTCCAAACACCAAACATTAAAAATATCCCTCGGTTATGTGACGTCACCCATGGTGAATTCCTTGGCTAGCCTACAGCATTCACCCCCATATTCACCAACAGAGAGTACAGACATGCGTCGCATCTAAAGAAACACCCCTTTTTGAGACGTTCTGGAGGAAGGTACAAGAGGGACAGAAATTTCGCCATGGAGTGACCACGGAAGTTCAGAAGGACTTATTTGAGGTCACTCGGGATCACACTCTGGCATGCAGTGTACCGGAAGATCTGGATATGTCTAGAGGAATCGCACGGGTCTTCCGATACAAGTTCGGAGAACCGCAACCCTCGAGCAGCCAGCAGGGAAGAGCTCTGAGACTACCGAAGGGGGGTCAACAAGCATACTGCCTGGTTGTCCCGGATTCCAGCAACCTGGAAGAGGACTACAAGGCTTTGTGGGACGGTCTTGTTGAGCTGCGTGACTACATGCTGGAGGATCAGCAGGCGCGGCTGGCAATACCGAAGATGGGTGGCGGCCGCGCTAATCGAGACTGGCGGATCATCCGAAGTATGATTGAGACAGTGTTCTCGGGAACCGACATCAGTGTCGTGGTGTGCTGCGAGCAAGCGCAGCCGAGAGCCAGTGGGGAGAAATCCGTGGACATGCACCGCATTGAGGAGAGCTCCATTTACTCCGTATGCTTTCAAAACATCCCACAACATACCTCTGTCCACTGAGTCAAAAACATTTTTCCAGATCCACAAAGGCCGTGAACAGTTTCCCCCTCACCGACAATTGTTTTTCAACAAGTTGTCGTAGAGTGAAAATCGGATCAAAACCTCTACCGGCCATAAAGCCGGACTGTATATCGGAAACCCTTTTGCTAGTAGTCACAAAAATGATGTTTGCTGCAATTGTATCTAAACATTTGTTTCTCTATATTTTATAGTTTCTGCGACTGAATATCTCGTAGTTAATTAGTTTGTAAGAGAAAATACTATCAATGTTACCTTTTTTTTTCAAATGTATCTATGTAATACAGAAAGCTGCTGATTTTTGTTACTTTTTGGAAAGGGCTTATAAAATCCAACATATTTTTAACAATATAAAAAAAAAAAAAAACATTTATGTTTTAAATGCTTATTAATAATATGACAATTCATTAAGGTTAAAAAATAACATTATCTCTTTAGGGTTAAGCGCGAACTTAAACATGTCTGTTTTGTAAAAATGCATGTAATGTGAATCTCTTATATAACTTATATTTTGCAACTTAGATTAGATTAGATACCCCATATAACTCATTTAATGGCTGAAGATTATGAACTGTTACCCCCTTTTCACATGAAAACCTTTCTGCCCAGATTATCTATAGTGTGAAACAGTGGACACAGTGTGAAAGCTTTCATACATCTACATACACTTCTACATTTTTGACCTTTTAATTCATGTAACTGTAACTGTAAATCTGTCGCCATTCCGCTAGGGGTGGCCAGAGCTTCTGCAGAGTTGCCTCCATTTTTTCCTATCCTGACATACCTCTTTCAATTCCTTCATATCCATCATCTTTTTCATGCATTTTCTTCTTTTACGCTCACTTTGTATATCCCATTCTTTCACAATCTCCTCAATCTGATCACTCCATACTTTTCTCGGTCGTCCCTTCCCTCTTTTTCCTTTCACACTTTCTTTGTATACATACTTTGTCAGTCTATCATCTTTCATTCTTTCCACATGCCCAAACCATCTCATCACATTCTTTTGTACTTTAACTTTCACATCCTCTTTCAAATTACATTCTTTTTTTATCCATTCATTCCTAACTCTATCCCTCAGAGTTTTTCCTGTCATGCTTTTCAAATGCTTCATTTCCACCGTACATACTTTACTCATTTCACTATCATTCACTGTCCATACTTCATTTCCATACATCAAAGTCGGTAACAATATGCCATTGTGTACCGCCATTCTCAGATCCATCGTCAATCGCTTGTTCTTTGCTATTCTTCCTATTGCACCAACCACTTGCTTTCCCTTGCAAACCCTATTCTCAAGTTCTCTTGTCATCTTTCCATTCTTTTCAAACAAACTTCTACTACTATGGACTAATGATAAACAGCGCGGGCAGAATGCGGTCTCGTGTTCAAAGGCTTTTAATCGAGAAATTCAGTTTTACTTCACTCTTTAAATTTTGCTGGCCTCTTAGTCAGCTTCTTCGGGAGACTTCCTTACGTAAACAAGAAAGAACTGAGCGTATTTTTTGTAATAAAAAATATTCCCAATTTGTAAATAAAGACTTGCCACTGTGGTTTTAGTATGAATAAAAATAAGGTTACAAACGTAAGTACATGGATCTTAAATGAACTTGGTCAAAATATAAACTACTGGCGCCATATTGTGAAATGTCACTTTGCAGAGTTCACTGTGAAGTTAGTTGTGATATATTAGGTCGGGGAAAAAGTTTCTTCGCATTTTATATAAAAAATTCAGGTTTTTTTTTTCAAAGTTAATTTACATTTAATTACAGTACATACTTATGTGCCATTTTGTTTGTAGACTATCTGCCATCTTGTAGGTAGAGACATGATCCCGTTGCTGTAGAAATTTTGGGACTTCTGATCAAAAAAACGCAACAATTAGTTTTGGTAGTCCTCTCTTGATGTTAACCTGACACTGCCTCTGAAGAGACCGAAACAGGTGGAAATCTGAAGGTGCAAGGTCAGGGCTACATGGCGGATGCATTAACACCTCCCAGACAAACTTGCTTAATTTTTTCTGAGTGGCTAAATATGTATGTGGTCTAGCGTTATCGTGATGAAAGACCACACCCTTTCTATTAATCAATTCCGGCCGCTTTCTCTCAACTTCTTGCTTTAATCTCGTCAGTTGTTGGCAGTAGAGATCCAAATAAATGGTTCGGCCCGGCGGTAAAAGCTCATAACGAACAATGCCCTTCCAATCCCACCATAGACACAGCATCACGTTATTGCGAGTTAACCCAAGTTTTCCCACAGTCTGTGAAGCCTGACCGACCTTTGACCACGACCTTTTTTTGCATGTTCTTGTCATACGTGATCCAGTTATCAATCTCTTCAAAAACGGTTTGGTGTCATTACGTCTCTATAAAGAATCGCAAATGAGTACACGGTTCATTAGGTTTCTTTCAGTGAGCTCTTAGGTTTCTTTCAGTGAGCTCGTGTGGCATCCAAATATCCAGCTTACTTGTTGCGTTCCAAAATTCCCAAAATTTCTACAGCAACGGGATCATGTCTACCTACAAGATGACAGATAGTCTACGAACAAAATGGCACAGATGTACTGTAATTAAATGTAAATTAACTTTAAAAAAAAATCCCCCGAATTTTCATATTAAATGCGAAGAAACTTTTTCCCTGACATATTATTTATATTTAGTGCACCCCCACAAGATGACACATGTAAATTTGCGCTTATGCCACATGTGTGCCTACAAAGCAAACCGAATCTCAAAAGAACATAAACCCTGCAACTCCTGCGGCCTTCCCCTGGAATAGTGGTGACATTGGCAAAAGTTAACTAGTTAGTCAAGGAATGATAATGATTAATTTTATTTTGATCATATGTCAGGAGCTGGGAAACCGCCACTTCAACTGAAGCAATTGGCATAAGGCCGCCCCCCTTACCTGTAAAAATAAAAAGGTTCCATTTGCCACATGTTAGCCCTTCGGGGAAAAGCGGCAAAAAGTTACACTAAATATATAGCTTAGTATTGTTTTTAGCATTAAGTAGCTTTTTATATCACAACAGCGCCCTCGCTCAAGTGTTACCTACTTCATTCATGCCTATGGTTGAGGGGCCCAGCTAGACTGGAGATATTCTGGCAAAGTATTGAGGGCCCTCAGCCGCTAATTAATGACAGGAGCACCCGACACACTCCGAGTTTGCTCCTTATGGCCGCATGCTCAGGAGCCTCTATTCCTCCATGTTTACAGTGCTCTTGGTGTAAAACAATTTACGGCCACCCAGTTTGAAACCAGCCAATCATCGTGTGGACGATGCTGTAGTTCATTCTTCTATAATCTACGAGGGCTGCCTTTTATATTTCGGGATAAGAGAACAAAAACAAATATTAATCATTGAAAATTGCTTTATTGCTTTTCAAAATATTCACCATTCAGATCTATACACTTTTGCATGCGTTTGAACCAATTGTCGAAGCACTTTTGCCACTCTGATTGAGGTGTCTCCAAAACATGCATTCTGAACGCATCAACCGCTTCTTCAGGTGTTAAAAAACGTTGACCTCTTATTTTATTTTTTAAATACGGGAATAAAAAGAAGTCATTTGGTGCCAAGTCAGGACTATACGGCGGATGACTCATCAAATCAATATTTTGAGTGCTCAAAAATGCAGTTGTTTGAGCCGATGTGTGAGAGCTTGCATTGTCGTGGTGAAGAGTGATCCGTCTGCGGCGGTTGGTTTTCAGGATTTCTTGGAAGACAACTGGCAAACAAATGGTTGTGTACTACTCAGAATTGACTGTTCTGCATTGTTCTAGTGGTACGGTTGCAACATGTCCAGTTTTTCCAAAATAACAGGCGACCATTTGCTTGGAAGTGCTTCATGCGCGAACTACCTTTGTTGGATTTGGCTCATCTTGAAACACCCATACAGTCGACTGCTGTTTATTTTCGGACTCATATGCATAAATCCACGATTCATCACCTGTCACGATGTCATAGACGTGTTTCGAAGCACCGCAATCGTATATTTTGAGCATTTCTTTCGACCAATCGACACAAGCCTTTTTTTTGAGCGATTGAATTGTGTGGGATCCAACGCGAACAAAATTTTTTGACAGTCAAATGTTCATGCAATATTGAATGTATGCTGGTCCCACTAATGCGCAAGGTTGTCTCAATCTCACGATAAGTCACATGACGATCTTGCAATATCAGTTGGCGCACAGCATCAATGGTTTCCGGAACAACAACTGATTTTGGACGACCTTCACGAAATTCGTCTTGAAGTGAACTACGACCTCGGTTGAATTCACCATACCATCGATAAACACTGGTCCTTGATGGAGCTTCATCGCCAAAAATTAAATTAGTTCATCGATGCACTGTTGTTGAGTTAATCCACGTCGAAAGTTGTAAAAAATAATCGCACGAAAATTTTCACGATTTAATTCCATTTTTTGGCCGAGATGAATCTTTTAAAATACTGTAAACAACACAAATAGCGCTCGTATGTCAAAAAGTTTTGGGTACACATAACCTCAAAAATGTCAAACTTTACGTTAGAGCTGTCAGTTGCCAGATTGCAACACTAGGGTTGTCCAATCCCGAAATATAAAAGGCAACCCTCCTATATCTCTAATCTTAATTGCAAAGATATATTACATTTAAGATTCATATTAAATGCATTCCCATAAGCCGACACGTATAAGTTCACGCTAACACATGCCACATGTGGACCTATCATATATAAAACCCAATCTCAAGAACATAAGCCCTCGACCTTCCCTGAAACAGGGTTGACATTGGCAAAGTGAACCTTTCTTTACAATATCAGCCTCATACCAACCTATAAGTCGAGGAGCACAAACAATCAATTACAGTTAACTGTATAAAATAAATCATCACTAAGTAAAATAATAAAATTAAAATCTATAAAAAATGAGAATTAAAAAATTTAAAGCCTTAGCCGCCAGCAGTACTACACTTGTTGGTTTGTGGGCATACATCTGAGAGCTTTAAATGAATATATCCTTGCAACTTAGATTATAGATTATAGTACAGGTCAATCACCATTTTTTCTTCAATATTAAAAGTTGATCCTTGTACTAGTGTATAGATTAGAATTGTCTAGATGTGGTTGTTGTAGTGTTGCATGTTGTGTGACTAACACCTAACCTCCAAACAAATGATTGCAACTTGCATGCGGCCACACTGAGCAGCGTCCCGCTCCTCGTGGTGCGTCTCAGGTATGGCCACACCGCTCACAATATCCTATATATTTTTCTTGTACATGTCTATTATATTTATTCTGTGTTCTACTCATACTTGCACCCCGGCTCCAAGACTGCTCCTACTAGAAGCTTGTGGCAGTAGCACGGCGGTTACGTCAGAAAACCACTTCAATTTTATATTTATCAAAAATGTTAGTCGGTGCTATGGCCACGGCGGTCAAGACGCTTGTTCAGCTAGTGTATTTGATTCAGATAACGTTGGTTCGAGCCACGGCTGGCCCCTTTGACCATAACATTGACCCTGGTTCAGATGTCGTTGCATGCACACAAGCTTCTGCTTTCGCATGAAGACAACTGGCCAGGCAAAATAGGTTGGTGAATTGCATTCCTCTTCACAAATTTATTAAAAAAAGAAAATGTAAACCTATTATGCCATATGTTAATTTTTATTTAATGAAAAACTTTTTTGGATACTTTTATTCCTACAGGTCTTGGGTTGACAAAATAAAATACTATTTAATTTTCAAAACATGCTCTTCACTGCGTTCAATAATTTATTTGCCTTTACCTAAGATTGGTCACCAAGGTCTGTCCAGCCTTTCAGCATGTGGGTCTTGTGTGATAGAGGGTTTCAATAGCAACGAGCAAGCTTGCATAAGTCTCTTTAGGTGTGAATCGCAGAAAAAACTGCGCTCACCAAATAAATTATGCTAAAACATTTTAAAATTACAATCAATTATTGTACTTTGTTAACATGCCAAACAACCGTAACTCCAGTTAACACTGTAGCTAATCTTGATATTTATGTTGATATCTTTACTTTATTTGCGTTTGTTACAAGGCCCCACAGTCCAAGAAGTACATAGTAAGGAGGGCTGATTTTTTTTTTTTTTGCATAATACGCATCTTATAGTGAAAATATGGTGCCAAATGAAGTTCAAATTACGTGTGTAAAATAAAATTCCATAAAAGTAATAATCATCTGTCTCCAAATCGGCCTCAAAGTGTGGAAAAAATGTAATTTTTATCATTTTTCATGAGGGCTTATAATATATGAAGGAATTGAGATTTTACGGTAATTTTTCTATTTTCTTGCATAAAGTATAGTAATGCGCATAAATAATTAAAATACATAAGTTATCTTGCCACCAAATAAAAGCAGTAGGAGGGGTGGAGAGAGCGTCTAATTTCACAATTTTGTAAAGAATTTGTGACCGCGTGTTGTCACTATGAATTGAATACGATACTAATTTCAATGTCCTGTGACTATTAAAATTTATTTTATTATTTGAGAAAGTATCTAGTGTCATGATTTGTATCTTTTATAGCAGTGATGTAACTGCACAACTGGACAAGAAATGGTTTGACAATCACGAAAAAACACCCAAAATTTCCAAAAAAAAACTGATATTGTGTAAAAAAAACTTGTTTGAAAAAAAAATGAAGATGCTGAATAATGTGCTGTTTGACATTTTGTCCTGTAAGTGAAACGAAATAAATTAATGCACCTTTCATGGAGATTGCGAAGTGTTCGCACAAGAGTGAAGCTTCCTAACTGACTAGCAAACATAAGCGAAAATGATTATTGGAAATACAGCCATAGTCGTTATAAAGTAACCAAGAAATCATTTAAAAAATAATGTATGTATAAATAATCAAACCAAAAGATATCGATGGTAAAATAACACGCCTAAATCTTAAAATAACATAAAACACCATCATCATTTAGTTGTTCAAATATCTCCACAACCAGTCTCACAAGAATCATTTCCAAAGCTGCATCGCCAACTTCTCAAAAGAGGCTTACTGGCACCATCGATGTTTCTACATTGGCAAAAACTTTCTACAGTTTTGAGAAAAGTGGCAGCACTCAAAGCTTCAAAAGCTCTGCATCTTAGCTAGTGTGAAACATTCAGTTACTTTTCGATAAATCCCTTCATACCATATGATTTATTTGCGCAAGATTTAAGTTCAGATCAGTTATATCCATACAAGTTTGTCTTAGAAAAAGTGGAGAGATTTCTAAAAATTTAGCCCACAAAACGCCTGTGTAGGGACACACTGTCATATAAGGCGCTTTACAAATTTTGTCTTACATATATAAAACCCCAGGAAAAAATCCCATGCTTGGTGGATTACGCGAGCTATAGAGCGTAGAAACCCTTAACACTATGTATGCGGGAATTTTTTCGCCAGATGGCGGCGTAGAGCGGGTGTTTTTTGAAATTTCGCGCCAACATTAGACTTTTCGTAAAACATTTATATCTTATGATCTTTTTGATATTTTTCAATGAAACTTTTAGTTTTTTACTTTAAAAATATGTCTCCGTTTATTTATTTAACACAATATCTATATTTTGGTTTTTTTGTGTACAAAAACATTCTACTTTCTTGGAAAAAAAAAAAACACTATTTCACAATGAAAATCATTTTATTCATACAGAATATCAATATTATTTTGAAAATTTTCACCAATATTATAACAAAAACTAAAACCTAATAGTGTATAAACGTCTACGAATATAAAACGTCCTAACGAAAGCAGGATATAGAAGTTACTGGAGAGACGAACGAAAGTGCAAAAACAAAATCCTTTGTTTAAAATTTCAGTATTCTGTTTGTTTATTTTTACAGTTATTATTTTTTGTCCCGTCTCAAACTCATTGTATCAGCAGGAAGACAGATCGGAGACCGCTGAGGGTAGGTATTGCATGGCCCCACACCCGTTTGATGTCACGTTTTTACAAGTTTCCTGCGCCCTACCGCTAGGCGCGACGAAACGAGTTTATACGTCTCCCGCACGTTACGATAAAGAGGTGTATGACGAGTTAACTAGTTTCCCGCAAACAATGTGTTAAAAAACAAATAAATTTGGCAAATGATGCTTTAAAAGCATACTTTCTAGCTTGATTTACAATAATATATCTTCTTTTTAATTAAATTTTCAGCAACCTTCTAAAGGTACATAAACTCAAAAATAATGATTACTTTTCAGTTTTAACTATGTTCAGTTATATTTATGATATTTGTAAGTGTCATCCTATTGCAAAAATGGTTTCCGACATGTATTGAAGTTTGTTCAAATTAAAAATATTCATCAGGAGAACCTCAAATCATAATTGATTCCTCCAAGTGAAGGAATAGTTGCTTTGCTCATTCAGTAAACTTACTGATAGCGAAGTTACTAATCTTCACAAACACATGAGGGAACTCCTCGCAGATACACGTCAGATTCTAAAAAGTCTTATCATGCTTAGGTTGGTATGAGGCTGACCACCCATACTGTAAAAAATGGTTCACTTTGCCAATGTCACCCCTGTTTCAGGGAATGTCGGCAAGAGTTGCAGGGCTTATGTTCATTTGAGGTTTGGATTTTATTTGTAAGTACACAATCAGCATTTGTAAGCGCGAACTACACGTGTTTGTTTGTGGGCATACATCTGAGAGCTTTGAATGAATATATCCTTGCAACTTAGATTATAGATTATAGATAGATGCAAGGTGGGAAAATTGACTTTCTCAAGTTCCATGAATTAACCTTAAAGTTGCAACTTACTATCCCCCTATAATATAAAATTCAACGGCCTCCCCATACAAAATAATTGTGCGTTAATGGCATTCAAACTGAAGAACTCCTGAACAGATGCACGTCATATTCACAACAAATATTGTTCAGGACTTGGGATGTGCTTCCTCATCATTAGTAGATTTTAAATTGTTGTTTTTTAAATAAATAAACATGATCGATCACAACACCTTTTTATGTAAAACCTATGCGAGAAACAAAACTCATTTTGACATTCGAATTTCAAATAAATTGCCAGCACTTCAACATAGACTTCAAAGTTGCCATCGTTGCCATTGCCAAGTCGATTCTTTTTCGGTTGAATTCCGTTGAGTACCTACCTACCTATATTTTTTATTCATTTCAAAATTATACTTCAACCAGTTATAACATGTATTTTTTAAGAAGTAATGACGATCGATTAGGTCAACTTTTTATATGAAACCATACTTTTTGCGGTATTTAATCTTTTTAATATTTATTACAATATATAATCTAAGTTGCATAGATGCATTAACATTTATAATTCATATTCAATGCACGCCCCCATGGAGACACGAGTGAGTTCGCGCTTATCAATGCTGCATGTGTAATAACAAATAAAAAATTCAGCCTCTCATAACCATAAGCCCTGCAACTTTTGCCGACCTTTACAGAAACAGGGGGAACATTTGTTAAGTTGACCCATTTATGCGATATGAACCCATTTATGCGGGAGGGAAAGGGTGGGGAAATGTGGTGGAGTGTCTGTCCTTACCATGCAGATGGTTGCCAGTGTGCTGCAAGCAGTCTGAGTGGAAAGACGTACCTCCGCGTGAAGTGTTTTTTTCGACTTTGTAACACGGCGCGTTCGCTTGAGCGTTCGCTTGAACAGCGATACGCTATCAAGTTTTGTGTGCGCCTTGGAAAGAATGCAACCGAAGCATTCCAGATGCTTCAAGAGGCCTTTAAGGAGGACTGCATTTCAAGATCACAGTCTAGGAAATGGCACAAGGCGTTCAAAGAGGGCCGGCAGGAGATCGCCGACGCACCATGTTCTAGACGCCCATCAACGACCAGAACCGACGAAAACGTGAATCGTGTGAAAGAAGTTTTGCTTTCCGACCGTCGATTGAGTATCCAGCAAATCCCTGACACCTTAAACATGTCCACATTTGCGGTACATGAGATTGTGACCCAAGGATCTGCAAATGCGCAAGGTCTGTGCGAAGTTGGTGCCGAAAGTGTTGACGCACGACCAAAAAGAACTTCGAGAGCAACATTCCGGTGGTCCCGCAGCCCCTTAAAGTCCCGACTTGGCTCCGTGTGACTTTAATTTGTTTCCCTGACTGAAGAGAGAACTGAAAGGTATGCATTGGGAGTCCGTGGAAACGATCCAAAATCATGTCACAACGTTCTTAAGAGACATTCCCGTCAAGGAGTTCCAGGGTGCCTTGCAGGCATGGCAGACACATATCCGCAAGTGTATTAATGCGGGGGGAGAGTATTTTGAAGAATATTAAGAATTTGTACCGTTACAATGAATAAATCTATTTTTCCCAGAAAATGCTCATTACTTTCATAATGGACCCTGTATATTATTTCGAACTTTGCATTAGTTAAAGTAAAAAGTGTATTGTTGTATTAAATATATTTTTACAAATGTTTTTGTGGTGTCGCAGGAGCATCGCAGCTCCCAGCTGCCCCTGGAGATGGAAGATGACTCAACTTCAGTGCGCTCGGGAGACGCCGCCCCCGACGCCAGGGCTGACCCTGCGCCACCCACAGCAGTGGGGCTCCCAGACAAGAAACAGGTACAGCCAGCAAACAATCTACTCAAGCATATAGCTCTAAATAAAGTAAAATGTGCTGCACGGAAGACATTTTAAGATGGGGAAGGCAACAAAGACAATGCTGGTGCTAACATGTAAATAGAATGGAAAATGAAAATATCCTGCGTATTGCTTTTCAAGGAAACCCAAGCAAAAGAAGACCCCATCCAAAAGATCTCCAAAGAGATGGTGTGGTAGCTGGCAGTCTAAATCCCTTCAGGAAGTAGCAGCACAAACAGATCTTTCGGATCTATGGTAGCTTGTATTACTTAACATGAGAGAGCTGATGAGCTCTGCAAGGTGTTCTCTCACACAGACTCTCAATTACAGCTTAAAGTCATGCATTTAGGATCCAGAGAGTGTTATTTCTGTGTGAAGAGATTTTTTTTCTATTTTTTAGGTGCCAAAAAAGGAGAAGGCCCCTGCCCCACCCCCTCCTGCGTCTGCAAGTCCCCCCTCCACTCCAGAGAAAGAAAAAGGACCCGCCCCCCCACCCCCAAACAAAACAGACCAGAAGTCACCCAAGGTCAAAGAGGCGGCTCCTCTCAGCCCCACCAAGTTGAGCCCAGACTCATCGCCCAGTCACAAAACAGACAAGAAACAAACAGGCAATCACAAGACAGAGAGGAAACAGACAGCCAATCAGGAGCCAGAAAAAAGACTATCAACCAATCACGAGCTGGAGAAGAAAGCAACTGTAAATCACGATCCAGAAAAAAGACAGTCAATCAATCACGAGCCAGAGAAGAAACCAACAGCCAATCACGTGTCCGAGTCAAAGAGCAACCACTTAGAAAAGAGCATTGGGAATCGCACTGCTTCAAAGGAAAACTTGTCGGAGGATGCCAAGCGGGAGGAAGACAAGATTGTGTGGAATCACATCGCAGAGGGAACAATCAAAAGTCAAGCTCCGCTGCCGCCTGTTACAGCTTCGAAAGGTAGTAGAAAGAGCAGCGCTGATAGTGCCGGGAAGGAGAACAGAGAAGGACGGAGAGACAGCAGCAGTAGCAGGAGCAGTGAAAGTGGAAAGAGGATGGAGGTTAAAACAAGCAAGACGGACAAAGATTTTGATAGCAGAGAGGAAGAAAGAAGATTGGAGCAGGGAAGAGTTGTATCCAGATCGGAGAGAGATAAAGAGAAGTTGGGTAGGAGGCATTCTACCCTGGAGCAGCAGACTAGAGACAGTGGAAGGAGGCTGGTACAACAGGTGTGTGAACAGGCGGAGCATATCCTGCAGAATCATCCTGACAAGGTCAGTCAATAAGCATAAACGTAATCAGTGTTATTCATTGGATTCCGCCCATACCAGTTTAGTGCATGGTTTTGAGAAACCATTTTAAATACGTAAGCCCGCTAAACCAAAATCAAAAAAAGGTTATTCATTAGCAAAATAGTCTTAAATTAGTCTTGAATATCGATAAATCTTTGCTTTAAGTCTTTGCAATTAATTCTTTATGTAGATTATAGATCAGATAGTTTACATTATAGATGGTGAAGATAAAAACTCATTGCTCAACATTTTGATGAAGAAGAAACGAGACACGTCTCCTGATGGCGTTGCATAATACTTCAACAAGGAAGCACAAACTCAACTCACATATTATACCAATATTTTATACACATTGTAAAATTGTAGGTCCGCAAGGATCGGCTAGCCCGCCGCTCGTCCATGGAGGACCTGCCCCGCTCCCAGGTCGTAGTGGAGGTGAGGGACGAGGCGACGGGGCGGCTGATCCCCATAGGCGGCGGGGGCGGCAGCAACATGGCCACCATCACCATCGGGGACGCCAGCAACAGCCTGGCCAGCCACGTCAGCCAGGTCACTGTGGTCACGGCGCACCCGCCCGTGCTCATGGACAGCCTGCAGGTACAATAATATCATATTACGATGATTTATTTGGTGAGCGCTGTTTTTGTGTCAATCGCACCTCAAGAGCCCTCTGGTCGTTGCTATGCAAGCAAGACCCAGTTGCTGTAAGGCTGGATGGACCTTTGGTGGCCGGTCTTTGATAAAGGTGTATTTTTCAACCGTATTTGAAATATTTGAAAATATAAATGGTATTTTTTTGTGCTCCGCCGGGATTCGAACCCACAACCTTTCATTTACAAGTCAGAAGTGTTAACCACTAGACTACGGACCGGTCCATAGTCTGCTTGATGGGAAAATGATCATTGTGTATGTATTTGTTTCCAGGTGCCATCTGGTGCGGTGACCATCACCTCATCCACCCTGTCAGCTGCTGACGAGGTCACCATCCTGGCCAACGACACTAACAAAACCACTCAGATAGGCTCTTCCAGTGATGAGGACTGCTTCCCCTCACTGGACTCTTTAGATAATATCACAGGTTGGAACCCTTACATAATATCTTTACTTTGCAACTTAAATTATAGATCATAGGGACCAACATGACTTGAAGAATATGAATCAGCGTGCTGCATGACCCTGCCGAGGACAACTCTTGAGCCTCACCGATTAATTATTGGTCCTATCTATAATCTAAGTTGCAAGGATATATTCATTTAAAGCTCTCAGATGTATGCCCACAAACCAACAAGTGTAGTTCGCGCTTACAAATGCTGAATGTGTACTTACAAATAAAATCCAAACCTCAAATGAACATAAGCCCCACAACTTTTGCCGACCTTCCCTGAAACAGGGGTGACATTGGCAAAGTGACCCATTTTTTACAGTATGGCTGGTCAGCCTCATGCCAACCTATAAGTCAAGGAATATGAATAATAAATTACATTTAAATATAAAAAAGAACAAAACCTTACAAAGAAATCTATACAAAAAAAGTCAAAAATTTCCTATGCAAAAAATGTAGCAAATGAATACACCAACATTAGAAATCAACATTGCAGATTAGCCGCCACTTCTTCCTGTCCTTGCATACTTCTTTCATTTCATCCAGAGTCATAACCTTTTTCATACAAGTCCTCCTTTTATTATGACTCTGGATATCCCATTCATTCGCTATTTCAGAGATTTGATCCTTCCATACTTTTCTTGGTCTTCCTCTACCACGGCATCCATCTATTCTAGCAACATATACTTTCTTCGTCAATCTTTCATCACTCATTCTCTCCAAATGCCCGAACCATCTTAACATACTTCTTTTAATCTTCACTTTCACACTTTCCCTTACACCACATTCTTCTCTTACAAAATCATTCCTCACCCTGTCACTTCGTTTTTTCCCAATCATACTTCTTAGATAGTCCATTTCTACTGTATGGACTTTACTAATTTCCCTTTCACTCACTGTCCAGGCTTCACTTCCATACATCAAGGTTGGCACTAGTATACCACCGTGCACCGCCAATCTAACATTTTTTGAGAGATTTTCGTTCCTGGCGATGCAAGCGGTCGCACCCAGTACACACCTGCCTTTCATTATTCTTCTTTCAAATTCACCGGCCATTCTTCCATCTTTTTCAAACTTACTTCCCAAATATACAAACTCATTTACAACATCAACATTCATTCCATTAATTTTAAATTCATAATTCATACTTTCATCATCTCTTTCAAAAATCAAAACTTTCGTCTTTCTTGCATTCAACTTCAAATTATTACCTTTCAAAGCTTTGTTCAATCTAGAGAGCATCATTTGCAATTCCACTGCTGAATCAGATACAAGGACTGCATCATCCGCATACAGTAGAACGCTTACTTTGCTCTCTCCTATCATTAATCCACAATCATCAAGTCTATCATCTCGAACACACTTGTCCATGACTATGTTAAATAGCCATGGGCTCATCACACATCCTTGCCTTACACCCTTAAAAACTTCAAACCATTCACTATACTCACCATCAATACGAATGCAGGCCATACTATTCTCATAGTTCGCATGCACCGCATTGAGTAGAGCTCCATTCACTCCGTATGCTTTCAAAACATCCCACAACATACCTCTATAGTCCTAATTACCAAAAATACAAATAATCACCTTGGCTTCAGGATCAAAGAAGTCTCTGCCTCTCCATGATGATGTTGAACACTTGTATGTAGTGGTAATCCCCTGGCGGCACATTTTATATATTTTTTTGGCATATAAATCCACTCTTTAAATTTTCCACGATTACAAAGACGGTAATGCGATTGGCTGTTGGAGTATATAACATGTCAGTATATAGGTACATATTACATAAGAGATTTTTATATTTTGTATTGTTTGTGTATTAATTAACACTGTGAAAATTCATATTGTTTAATATTTTTCAGGGTTCGGTGGTTAACACAGTGAAAGTCCATTGTATATTAATTAAATAACACACAGTTTTAATTCACTTTTATTTTATTTAAATTATGTCTAACGTTTTCGCCTAAAAAGGCATCCTCAGGACAATTGTCTAATTAAATAAAATAAAAGTGAATTAAAACTGTGTGTTATTTAATTAATATCATATTGTTTAATTTACTTGCACACATTCGGAAATTGTGCACTTGTCACTTTGAGTCTTGTCTAATGCTGTTGCGATTGGTTCCAGTCTTGAAACAAGATCCTCTGCATTGCTTTTTATTGACATATTTTGGACAATATTTCTGATATCCTTGTCGATTTCTTCTTTGTTTTGGTCCGCTATCTGCAGTAAAGTTGCCCATGGTGTTCCACCTCACCTCTTGCGGCAGTACTAGGCGGTTTGATTTAGTTAACGCGTATTTAGCACGCACATGGTGTTCCACCTCACCTCTTGCTGCAGTACTAGGCTGTTTGATTTAGTTAACGCGTATTTAGCACGCACATGGTGTTCCACCTCACCTCTTGCGGCAGTACTAGGCTGTTTGATTTAGTTAACGCGTATTTAGCACGCACATGGTGTTCCACCTCACCTCTTGCTGCAGTACTAGGCTGTTTGATTTAGTTAACGCGTATTTAGCACGCACATGGTGTTCCACCTCACCTCTTGCTGCAGTACTAGGCTGTTTGATTTAGTTAACGCGTATTTAGCACGCACATGGTGTTCCACCTCACCTCTTGCGGCAGTACTAGGCTGTTTGATTTAGTTAACGCGTATTTAGCACGCACATGGTGTTCCACCTCACCTCTTGCTGCAGTACTAGGCTGTTTGATTTAGTTAACGCGTATTTAGCACGCACATGGTGTTCCACCTCACCTCTTGCTGCAGTACTAGGCTGTTTGATTTAGTTAACGCGTATTTAGCACGCACATGGTGTTCCACCTCACCTCTTGCGGCAGTACTAGGCTGTTTGATTTAGTTAACGCGTATTTAGCACGCACATGGTGTTCCACCTCACCTCTTGCGGCAGTACCTACTAGGCGGTTTGATTTAGTTAACGCGTATTTAGCGTGAGCAAAATGATTGTTCCTGAAGTATTTAATCACTTTTAGTACATGTTGTGTAGCCTCTGGTATCTCTAAGTCCTTGGCAAGCAAATTTAGTATATGAGCAGAACAGCCGTAGGTTAAATGTTTGTTGACTCTTGTCCATCGCCAGAGTTTGTGTTAAGCTGTCTGCGCATTTTAGACATATTTGCCGCATTGTCCGATACTAGACTTTTCACCTTACACCCAAAATTTTGCTCAGCTTTTTGTATACTCTCCTTCGTGACAATTTCTAAATAGTCAGCAGGATGATGATGGTCCGTTGTATCTACGGTATCAATCAATACAGTTTTACCATCACGTGTTGTGACGCATGTGCAAATAATGGGGTCGTTGTGTATATTTGACCATCCATCAATTGACAATGCTACGATTTCATTCTCTAAATCAGATTTGCCTTTTTGTTTGTTCTTCTGCGTAAATTTCCTCAAGCATCTTGCCAGCTATATCAAATTGACTCGGTGGGATGTATCCTGGACGCAACATGTTCATTAGTTTTTTGAATTGCTGCAATATTTCACTAATGTTAAATTTTTATTAGATTAAAATTCCTATTCTACATCCTTATTTCCTATAATAATGTCACGTAGGTCAACAAAATGACTTTACAAATACATTTATTTAGGTCCATGAAGAAAATTAGTCATTTCTTTGTAATAATCTACGGACAAGTTTATGTCCTTAGCTGTTACTCGGATTACAATACCCCATAGAGTTATAAGGTATAGAGATGAAGTTCAGACCAAAATAATGTCCCCTATTTTTTGGACTGAAGCGCTGAACCTCGATCCGCGTGCAATTGTAACGCTCGGTTTTGGTCTCATTATTTCGTCAGTGCTCGGATCGTAAACATCTCGTTAAAAGTGGTTTTCTGTGTGAAAAGGTGCAAAAATAGGTCCGAAAAAAATAAACCAATGGATGAAATCACATTTCACATATAATTTTTTAGGTTTTTTTTAATACGCTAATTAACGTTTTATTTATAACGTTGTACGGATTATTAACAGGCGCGTGCTAGAACAGCGCGTCTATTTTAAAGATAGTGTTCCCGCGTGTGAAAGACAGGGACAACAGCGCCCAGGGCTGTACTCGAAATAATCGAGCCTCTTGAAAAATATTTTCCACTGACTACTAAAAAACAAAGTGGCACAAAAATGATAATTTTAGGAATCCTTTGACGAATAAATGGAATATAAATACAAAACAAATGAGGCTTAATACGGCGTACTCTTGCAAAAGTCGCTATGATATTTGACAGTTCAAATGATCTAATCTAATCTAAGCTGCAAAGATATATATATCATTTAAGATTTATATTAAATGCATTCCCACAAGCAGACATGTATAATTTCGCGCTAACACATGCTCAAGATGGCCGCAAGTGAACAGCTGATTAGTCTTCATACAAATATTATGAAAATTTGGTAGGTAAGAATGCCCATTGTGATGAAACTTTCAGCCCATGCATCATTAGTTTGTCAAAGCGTGGGATCAACCAACCACTAAAGTATCTAAGAATAGTCCCTAATGAGACAAGTTACGCTCTTAATTGTTGGTATTTTACTGTCACAATTCCTTAAAAAAAAAATATAAGCCACCGAAACAATCCGATACTAGCGTCTATCCGAATAAAATCTATATCCGTGGGAAATATATGATACCATACCAACAAAAATAAAATTATTCCTATTTTCGTATCCGTATCCATATCCAAAATGTCATGTACATAACATCCCTATAACAAAGTACCTACTGATAGGCTTATTTTTCTGTTCGAAGTGTATTTTTGTACGTGTAGGGTCAAGTGGGCAACAGTGACTCAGTCTAGCGAGTCCCTGAGTAGCATTAATTGTCAGTGTGTACTACGGTGGTGGGTCAGTGTGCTAACATAGTGGTACACAGTGACTCACTTCCTGTATTTTTGTTTCACGCCCCTAGTTTTATTGATGTAGTAAATAATGAAAAATCATTAAAGTTAAAATACAGTAGTACAACTACAATGTGTGTAAATTTTAAGCCAAACCTTTGATGTTTTAAATGTTTTTTAACTCTGAAAAAAACTGAGCCACTTGCCCCTACCTGTTTCATGTATCTGTTCTTTGTATTTTTGAAAATGATATGACTCATAAATGGAGTATAAATACAAATATCACGTCGAGTTCATTTATTAACAACACTGAAAAGTTCACAAATATTTTATTTAAATAACTGTGATAGATAACAACTTTAAAAGAGCCGTATATTCTTAAAAATGAGGCATTCACTTTGTAACCTTTCATTTATAAATATTAAAATGAAATATTGTTTTCGAAACTCGTAACACATCAATAAATTTTACTCGTCCCGTAACCATATGCAAGTTATATTTTGGTTTTTAATAATTAAATATTAAAATCTTTTTTGTTTTGATTATTTATTCTTACCGTAGCCATTTTTTGCAAAGAGCGATAAGTGGCCGTTTTTGTGGTAAAAGGTCTGTACATACATATATGGTTTTTAAGCGATGTAATATTGTTACTTCAAACCGATGATACTAGACAAATTTTATGCACGGTGCTTTATTTTATTAAAAAAATATATTATTCAAAGCTTCCATTGGTTGCATCGTGTCAGCCATGTGTTGACAAAAATATACTTACCTCTCTTATATGTTTAAAACAGATCTTAGATGAACCATAACACAAAGTGCCCGGGCGAGAATGCAAAAAATAATATTATTCAAAGCTTCCATTGGTTGCATCGTGTCAGCCATGTGTTGACAAAAATATACTTACCTCTCTTATATGTTTAAAACAGATCTTAGATGAACCATAACACAAAGTGCCCGGGCGAGAATGCAAAAAATAATATTATTCAAAGCTTCCATTGGTTGCATCGTGTCAGCCATGTGTTGACAAAAATATACTTACCTCTCTTATATGTTTAAAACAGATCTTAGATGAACCATAACACAAAGTGCCCGGGCGAGAATGCAAAAAATAATATTATTCAAAGCTTCCATTGGTTGCATCGTGTCAGCCATGTGTTGACAAAAATATACTTACCTCTCTTATATGTTTAAAACAGATCTTAGATGAACCATAACACAAAGTGCCCGGGCGAGAATGCAAAAAAATATATTATTCAAAGCTTCCATTGGTTGCATCGTGTCAGCCATGTGTTGACAAAAATATACTTACCTCTCTTATATGTTTAAAACAGATCTTAGATGAACCATAACACAAAGTGCCCGGGCGAGAATGCAAAAAATAATATTATTCAAAGCTTCCATTGGTTGCATCGTGTCAGCCATGTGTTGACAAAAATATACTTACCTCTCTTATATGTTTAAAACAGATCTTAGATGAACCATAACACAAAGTGCCCGGGCGAGAATGCAAAAAAATATATTATTCAAAGCTTCCATTGGTTGCATCGTGTCAGCCATGTGTTGACAAAAATATACTTACCTCTCTTATATGTTTAAAACAGATCTTAGATGAACCATAACACAAAGTGCCCGGGCGAGAATGCAAAAAAATATATTATTCAAAGCTTCCATTGGTTGCATCGTGTCAGCCATGTGTTGACAAAAATATACTTACCTCTCTTATATGTTTAAAACAGATCTTAGATGAACCATAACACAAAGTGCCCGGGCGAGAATGCAAAAAATAATATTTTGTGTATGTCAAGTGTACAACCATTTGTGATAAATCTCTGACTTTCGTAATTTGACTTTCCTTCAGCGGGTCCATATTTGGATTTATTTTTGTACCAGGCACGCAGTCTATTTATTAGTATGTCAATGCAATACCCAGGTACAATTTGGACAATTTTGAAAGTTTTCTATCCATCGCTGTGGATATCTTTCTGTCCATTTTTTTTACGAGAATCACAATGCACCTTACTTTTGGCAACAAATCGCTTTTCGTCGCCTTCGGGCCTTAAGGAATTTAGCAGAATAGCGCTTTAGGGCGTAAAAAAGGAATAAACACTAAACCAGAAATTGTTTGTCACAACCTTGGAGGGAATGAAACCCTATCCTTCTAGCATTGAACGCATGCATTCTACCTTCTAGACTGGAAAATCAATTTAAAATTTGTATTCCTAATCTCCAATTTCACATACATATCACTTGATGATTTCAGCAAGTGGCCGAGCCGTCCACCGCCTAGACAGCAGTGAGGTGCTGATTGTCGGGGACACAAGCTCGGCAGCCGGCGCCCGCGACTCAGGCGTGTTTGACGACAGCTGCGGCACCAGTGCCGCCAACCTGCAGGACACCAGCCACGTATCCGTGGTCACTGTGGGCGAGACTAGGGTCAGGGTGCGAGACTCCTCGGGCTCACAGCCCCCCACGCACACGCACATTGTGCTGGACGGTAAGAAACCATTGTGATTCATCAACCAGGATGAAGGTAGCTAGCGCAATGGTGCAGCGTGAAATTAGCTGTGCATAGACTGTTAGATATGCTCTATAGACAAATTAGAAGATAGGGCACTAGCCACGTGCCCGTGGTCACCATGCGGGAGGCCACGGTCAGAGTGCGAGACTCATGCACATTGTGCGGGAAGGTAAAGATAAACACTGCAACTTTCAAGTAATTAACCCGTTTCAATCTCAGTTCAACACTGAACTTTAACAGTTGTTCTCTCATATCTTGAGCGTTTATCAATAAGTAATTTAGTGTTATTCTGTTTATATTTAATGTGCGGTATTGTTTATAGGTTCCCAGTCGTCTACCGGCACGGGATCTTGGGGTCCTCAAGATCGCCCAAACATGAATGGGCGTGGCTCGGGTATCCGGGTATCTCCTGACAGCTCACATACACCCGACTCAAGGTAAAACATCAATCTTTTAGTTAACTTTACATGATACTAGGTACATAAATAAGTTTTAAATAATCTTATGATATAAAGTTGGCATTAGGGCATCCAATCCTGCATTTGCTATTAGTACAGTTGGGACTTAACACGTAGATGCGTGAAATTTGCCTGCAGAGAAAAAATTATATTTTCAAATTTGTTTGAGTCCAATTAAAGATAGTAAAATACTGTACCTACCTCATATTCACAATTTAGTTTGTTATCCAGGTCCCACTCTGACAGTGGCTCCATCCGTTCATCCTCCGGCCACCTCACCCCTCCCAAGGGCACGGCAGACAGATCAGACGCTGACAGCATTGGCACCACCGTCAGCCAGGAGTCTGGGGGCAGAGTGTCTGGGGATAGGCAGCAGGACACCGGAGTAGTGCTGAGGAGGAAGCAGGACCAGCCCAACACCAGGATGCAGAGGTAACACTTGCACTCCATGCCAGATAGGTCAGAAGCTGACAGCATCAGTAACAGTCAGCCAGGAGTCTGGGGGCAGAATGTCTGTGGATAGGCAGCAGGACACCCATCACTCCCATCTCAGTTTCATCATGACAGGTTTGGAAAAATTATGAATTAACCTGACATTATATTTTTTGATTTCAGATCAAAAGAGGACATCCAATTAGCTAACTTGAAAAAGAAGACAAGGAAGAGAACGAGGAAGTTTGAAATTGATGGAGTCATGGTTACCACAACCACTTCCAAGGTGATCATCTTTTATAGTATCAAGTAGTGTATAAACCCAATGTGCAATTGTAACCAAAATAAAAATAAAAACTAGTTCTCTTGTCTATCTTTCTACAAAAGATTACCAATAACTCTCAAATTGTGAGTGCCTCTTATAAGAATTTAAATTCAGCTTTCCAACAAGACCATTTTTCAGGTAAATTTGCAAACATGAGGATCGTGGAATTATTTATTTGTAATGTGACGTCTATATATTTTGAGTTTTGTAAGTGTTTAACGAACAACCAAGATTTCATTTATATCATGTGTTTTTATTATTTAAGTACTAGCAGTACCCGGCGTGTTTTACAACGCCATTTGTGCATGTGAAATCAATTTATTTCCACAGATAAAAGAGGCAGAATGTACGCAACAACAGAACCACAATAGTTATTTATGCCACTGCCTAGTAATGATAGTCTTTGTAACACGAGTGCTAGCTTGTGCCATGAGGCGCAGCCAAATGGTACAATAGACAGCACGAGTGTTACAAAGACTAATTACGTGCAGTGGCATACAATACTTTTTCTACGACCATAAAATAATAATAAAATAAGAAATAATAGGCATTATGATGTCTTTGAAGTGAGAAATTAAAACCTTACCATTGTTAGAACGGATAATTTCTTGTGCTCTTCGCTTATAAACATCTTTATTTGTTGCGGTGAAAATATCTTAATTATTTACCTTTAAAGCCATTTCAATACTGTAACTGTAACTCTGTCGCCATTCCGCTAGGGGTGGCCAGAGCCTCTGCAGAGTTGCCTCCATTTTTTCCTATCCTTACATACCTCTTTCAATTCATTCATATCCATCACCTTTTTCATGCATTTTCTCCTTTTACGCTCACTTTGTATATCCCATTCCTTCACAATCTCCTCAATCTGATCACTCCATACTTTTCTCGGTCGTCCCTTTCCTCTTTTTCCTTTCACACTTTCTTTTACATACTTTGTCAGTCTATCATCATTCATTCTTTCCACTTAATATCTTTTCAAAAAGGGATACAATTTGAAGTTTTTCGAAAAATCAATTCGGTGGTTTCAGATAGAAGTACATATCACTTTTCACTTTCATTTTACAGATAATCACTAGTTTATCGGTTCTGTTGGCTATTTTATATGTTTTATTGGTGATATATTTTACCACATATCGCTGTATTAACTTTTGCTCTGAATTATTTACAGGAAATAAATTACTTTACAAATCAATGACACGTTGCATTGGAGAAATGATTGGAGATGTCAAAATGGCTGACTAATACAAACCACGCATGCGCGAAAGCATTCGGCGCCTGCGCGTGAGCGTGACTTTGTAAATCGATCAATAGAAAGTACATAGATAGACAACGTCTGTTTTTTCCGATTGTGACAAACTAAGACGAAAACTAGCTATCGGTCAACAGCGAAAATATTAGGTATAAGTTATTTATGTCAAAAACAGATATGAACATGGCAGTTGCCTGGTAAGTGATTATAATAAAACTCCGCTTAAAACGAGCGTGCTTTTGTTTGGCGCACAAATCAACTAAGACGCTGCATCTATATATTTTATATTGATGGGTATGGACAACCCAAGTAACCACTTTAGTCGTCCTACGTTGTGAAATTTGCCTTTAGGTCTAATAAGTCTCCTAGAAAGGTTAATGCTTTGCTATTCGGTCATATTAATGGCTTGAGAATAACTTATAAGTCATAAAACCGAGTGGTTATTATTGCAATCTAGAAGTTGCTGACAAGAGGTTATATTTACGTTATTGTGACTTGTGTTTCAAGAGCTTATTGCCCGTGCATCTTAAGGTTGTCTTAGACTCCTGATTAGGTTCTAGAGAGGTTGGCATTTGCTAAATGGAGAGCTAAAAGTTATTTTTTTAATATTATTACAACCATAAAGCTACGGAATGTTGAAATTGCCTTAGGGTAAAAAAAGATCCCGTTGTTTTTAAAAATATGTTTCTTATACTTTATGGCCTTAGTAAAAGAGTGACATTAATAAAAAAAATCACACGTGTTGCATAATTTTTTATCTTAATTCTAAAGTTAGTTTTTTTTTTATAACTGAAAAAATGACGCCACAAAAAAATATTTAATAAAACTCGTTTTTGTTTACATTTTTTGCTCGCATTTTGTTGTTTTGTATTTTGGAAATCTTATTTTTCTTTATAATTATAGAATGATACAAATTCTAGTTTGTGGGGTAATTTTTAAACGAATAATGTGAATAGTTTTTGAGATAATATGAAAAAACTGTTTTCAAGAATTAAATAAATTAATTAGTTTCAGTTTTTTCATATTATCGCAAAAACTATTCACATTATTCTATTAAAAAGTACACCACAAACTAGAATTTGTATCATTCTATAATAATAAAGAAAAAAAATATTTCCAAAATAAAAAACAACAAAATGCGAGCAAAAATAAGAAAAAAAAACGAGTTTTTTTAAATATTTTTTTGTGGCGTGATTTTTTAAGTTATATGAAAAAAATTAACTTAAGATCTAAGATAAAAATTTGTTTAACAAGCGTGATTTTTTTCATTTATGTCACTCTTTTACTAAGGCCATAAAGTATAAGAAACATATTGTTAAAAACAACGGGATTTTTTTTTGAAAGGAGTCATAATACTTGTCTAGGCAAACAAATTAGGACTGCGTGGAATTCAAACCAATAGGTATATTATAATGTATGGGTATATTATGTATATATGTATAGGTATATTATGTATATATGTATATTGACGTATTCCATAGCGCCCGGTGTAAGCAGATGTTCTATAGCTACTTCATTATAGATATATGCAGCTGTAGTGATGTGCGCGCAACAAAATGTGTTATCGATACTTTAAATTCCAAAATTTTAATCTAGTATCGTAAAATAAACAAAAGTTGCAATAAAAGCCTTAGATTTAGGTTTATACGAATCATTTGTATGGGGATTAAGGTTTTACTGAAATTTGAAGTGGTAGAAAGACTTTGTTTCGTAGATTGACTACTACATGACCATTTTTGTTTTTCCTTATATTTGAGGTAAATTGGTTTTAATGCATCTAACAAAAGTCTCCTGTGTACCATATTTACTAGTTTATTATTTGTGAAAGATTTTAACACATTTTAATACAATATAAACACAATACAATAATATAACTTAGACCGCTCCGTAGTCCAGTGGCATCACTTGGACTCGTAAATGGAAGGTTGTGGATTCGGATCCCGGCGGAGCACAAAAAATATACCATTTATATTTCGAATGTGCTCTTCGCTGAGTTGAAAAATTCATACACCTTTACCAAAGACCGGTCACTGAAAGGTCCATCCAACCTTACAACAACTGGGTCTTGCTTGAGAATTGGCGCTTTCTACAGTGACGACCAAGCTTGCAGAGGGCTCTTGAGGTGTGATACACACAAAAACAGCGCTCACCAAATAAATCATTCTAATATTATTATTATTATAACTAATCTAATATTATATGAAGAAGTGGCGGCTAATCTGCAATGCTGATTTGTACTGTTGGTTTTTGCTACATTTTTCGCATAATTTTTTTTTTGACTTTTTTTGTTAGATTTATTTTTAAGGTTTTGTTGTTTTTGTGTAAACTTAAATGTTATTTATTACTCGTATTCCTTGACTTATAGGTTGGTATGAGGCTGACCACCCATACTGTAAAAAATGGTTCACTTTGCCAATGTCACCCCTGTTTCAGGGAATGTCGGCAAGAGTTGCAGGGCTTATGTTCATTTGAGTTTGGATTTTATTTGTAAGTACACAATCAGCATTTGTAAGCGCGAACAACACGTGTTTGTTTGTGGGCATACATCTGAGAGCTTTGAATGAATATATCCTTGCTACTTAGATTATAGATTATTATAGATTATAACAAAACACAAATCTGTAAAAGACATTTAAGTACAAAACAATTATAAACAAAACATACGCGGCTTTGAATATTTCGCACGCTTAATAATAAAGAGCAATAACTCAAAAAATAAGAATGTTGGTAAATGACGTTTGAAGTTCAGACAACCAATACAACTTGTATGAGATAAAAAAGGCGACCGATGTTTTATCTCGGTCATATTCGTCCAAATTGAACGGCTGTCCATTCTACCTTTTCTTCTCGCTTTGTTCTAGCGTTTTATTACAAAATCTCAATATTCTCAATTTTTGAGTTATTTCTCTTTATTATTAAACGTGCGATTTGGTGCCCGGTATGTGACTGTTTTCGGTTTGTGAAAAACTGTGACCGGTTTCAGTCATAGAGCCCAAGTAGTAAAATAAAATTCCACTTTTTGAAAATACTGAGGGGGCGAAATTCCATATAATTGTAAAATTTAGCAAAATTGTTATCATTCTCATTGAATTGTAGTAATATGAACGAAATGTGAAGCGCATATCGATAACACGAATATCGATATGCGCTTCGCACACCGCATCACTAGCTGAGCGGTGTACGCCAGGCGGGTAGAGGCGAGGCGGTAACTCTCCCTCTTCACCCCCGCAACTAAACATTTTAAATCATTCGACTTGGCCAAATTTTGTACTCACCGGTGGAATGTAATGTCGCTATTCTGCTTTGCTTTCTTCCTTGTGTCATTTTTACAAGTTTTAACACAACAATTCATCATTTTTACAAAGATACTTGAAATACAAGTCAACTGTCAAAAAATGGAACCGCCCCCCCCGCGCGCCTGTAGGTTGCGATCACGTGATCGGGTTTGGACCAATGAGACGCTGATAACTCTATGCAATATATATATATATCCGTTATCTTGCAAGATGAACCGACACAGGGTGATACAAAAAAACGGAATGGAAATATTAAACGTAAAGTCCGTATTTTTTTTTTTACTTATAATGAATACATCAGTAGTTTTAGTGCTTAAATCATCTATCAAAGTGAATCAAATAATTTGTATGCGCGTAAAGTAGGACTAAGAGCCAGATGTACGAAACCTTGACTGATCTACTACCAGGCAGAGACATGGTCAGGCTGGTAGTTTGCTTCGAGTACATCATTTTTTCACTGGTCTGCCTTTTCCTATCCTGGAGCGTTTTGGATGCGGCCTCTTCAAAGAGGCCCAAAAAATGGTGCTAACTACCTCATCGACTACCAGACAGAAACATGTTTGGGGAGGTGTCCGGCATCGAGTACATGCCTTTTCTGCAGATTTTGGTGATCCTACCCTGGAGCGTTCTGGATGCCGCCTCTTCAAAGAGGCCCAAAAAATGGTACAAACTACCTCATCGACTACCAGGCAGAGACTAGTAAGAGATGATGACCTACATTATTTACCTGCTTTTTACATTAAAAAAATACTCCGAACCTGGAACATTTTGAATGCGGCCATTTTTTTAACAAATATATAAATCGATCTTTTGATATAAGTTGTATCAGTCGTGAGAATAAAGAAAATAAATTGTACAGTGGACTGCACAGGACTTTATAGCACATACGGTCATGTTTAGGTCATAGCCAATTTTCATAACAAAACATTTAGTTGTGTGTAAGTAATGAAGCTAACCTTTTTAAGCAATCGTCTTTTTGCAGTATTATCATTGATCCCGTTTGTATCAAAACTAAGACTTTGTTTAGTGGGTACCTATACTTTTCATTGATATTTTGGAAAGTTATGATTGATTACCATATGGGTACAACTTACTATTGTAAGACTCGTAGCCTAGTATTTTATATTAGGCGTTTTAGTACCAAGAATATTACAATTATTTTTGTATTAAAATTTGTCACTTTGTATGGTGACTACACCTTATAATATTTATTTGAAAAAAGTAATGATTAATGTATGTAGGTATATATAAGAGTTTTTCAATTGTAGAACATTATTTTTTAGTTAACCCGTTCTCTGCCGGAAAAACTTACAATATTGTTTTCTCTTGTATGGCAACCCCCAAAACAAAGAGTATTAAGAGGCAATGCTTATTGTTGTTCTATAGCAATTGATTGAGCGAACTGTTATGTAGGTTTATTTATGGGTATTAGACGTTTTGCTACCAAAAATATTACAATAATTTTTTGTATGAAAATTTGTCACTTTGTATGGTGGCTATAGTTTATAATACTTTTTTGAAAAAAGTAATGATTCATATATGTAGGTATATTTAAAAGCTTTTCAATTGTAGAACATTAATTTTTAGTTAACCCTTTCTCTGCCGAGATTTTTTTTTTTTTTTTTTTCTCTTGTATGGCAACCCCCAAAACAAAGTAAATTATGAGGCAATGGTTATTGTTGTTACATAGCAGTATTATAATGACGATTATAGAGAAAAAATAAAGAAAATCGTAGGAGCCGTTTTTGAGAAAATCTCATTTGAAACTTTCAGCTGTTCGGAAGCCATCTTGAATTTTCAGGGTGGTGCCATGCCAGTGGGCCCATCAAAATCTGTGGTTGTCAATTCTCCAAATCCAAAAATTGGTGTCTCTACGATCAGTAGTTTCGGCTGGGACATACACTCATACGGACGGACGGACGGACGGACAGGTTCGACAAATTAGGTTTTTTTGCATGTCCTGGTGCAGGACAACTCATTTCCGTTGAAACCTCATTTTTTTTTTTCGGACGAATACAATACTTTATAACAGTCCTTCGGACTGCTATAGGGTGTTTTTTTTAGAGGTATAGAACTTTAAGTTGGCAACACGGTTGTAACTGGCGGCCATTTTGTCAGCTGTTAAGTGATTTGTTTTTAGTTTAGTTTGGCATTTCAACATGAATAGACAACTCGTGCAACAATTGAAGCCACAGGATCCCCTAGCAAGGCGTAGATTCGGTGAATGGGTCCAAAACAAGATTGCCGTTGATCCCGATTTTCATAAGAGAATTTTGTTTAGCGTGAAGCTCACTTTTGGTCGAATGGCTATGTTAATAAAAAAAACTGCCGTATTTGGAGTGAAGATAATCCTCAAATGTATGTTGAGACACCGTTACATCCAGAAAAACTGACTGTTTGGTGTGATTTATGGGCCGGTGGAATCATTGGTCCGCACTTTTTTAAAAAAGATGTTGGCCAGAACGTTACAGTCAATGGTGACCGCTATAGTGCCATAATTACTGACTTTTTCGTTCCTCAATTGAACAACCATGATGTGCAGGAGCTGTGGTTTCAGCAAGACGGCGCAACATGTCACAGAGCTCGTGCCACAATTGATTTACTAAAGGAAACGTTTGGTGATAGCATAATTTCACGTTCCGGACCCGTGAATTGGCCTCCAAGATCGTGTGATTTAACACCGCTAGATTATTTTCTGTGGGGATATGTAAAGTCGCTAGTCTACGCCGATAAGCCCGAAACGATTGACCACTTGGAGGACAATATTCGCCGCGTTATTGCCGATATACGGCCACAAATGTTGGAAAAAGTTATGGAAAATTGGACCTCCAGATTAGATTACGTCCGAGCCAGCCGTGACGGTCATATGCCAGAAATCATATTTAAATTATAATGCCAAAAGATTATCTTTCGAATAAAGTCAACTTCATGTCAATTTTAAAAATTCATCCTTGTTTTATTCCATTTCAAAGTTCTATACCTCTAAAAAAAACACCCTATATAAAGTAAAAAATTATGCTACGTTCATTACTAGTAACAAGAAAATTAACATACCAAAAATTTGTATTTCTTACCCTTCTGGTTCAGGAGAAAGGGGGGTTAAACGGTATTTATTACATTATATTTTATAACTAAAAATCAATTCTTGTACTTCAATAATAAGAACATTAAATTTAAAACAATAATGGGATTGTACATATTCTTTGTATCTGCTATAGTTTCACGAGAAATGAATTTTAAAGTCAAATATTTTCCAAAAAACTTTACGTCGAGTCCCGTTTGTGGTCAAAATCTGTTTTAAACGCCTCAGTACTTTATTGTAACAGAATATAAAAAATAAATTATACAGTGACTGCACATGACTTTAAAGCATAAAATACGGTCATGTTTAGGTCATAGTCAATTTTCATAACAAAACATTTAGCTGTGTGTAAGTAATGAAGCTAATCTATTTAAGTAATCGTCTTTTTGCAGTATTATCATTGATCCCATTTGTATCAAAACTAACACTTTGTTGGGTGGGTATACTTTTCATAAATATATTGTACAGCTATGATTGATTATTATGGGTACTTACTAAATTTTAAGACTCGTAGTCTAGTATTTTATATTAGGCGTTTTAGTACCAAGAAAATTATTTTATTTTTTGTATGGAAATTTGTCACTTTCTATGATGGCTACACCTTATATAATTTTTTTGAAAAAAGTAATGATTAATGTATGTAGGTATATATAAAAGCTTTTCAATTGTAGAACATTATTTTTTAGTTAACCCGTTCTCTGCCGGGAAAATTTAAAATATTGTTTTCTCTTGTATGGCAACCCCCAAAACAAAGAGTATTATGAGGCAATGGTTATTGTTGTTACATAGCACTTGTTTGAGCAAATTGTTATGTAGGTTTATTTATGGGTATTAGACGTTTTGCTACCAAAAATATTACAATATTTTTTTGTATGAAAATTAGTCACTCTGTATGGTGGCTATACTAAATATTTTTTTTTTGAAAAAAAGTAATGATTCATGTATTTAGGTATATATAAAAGCTTTTCAATTGTAGAACATTATTGTTTAGTTAACCCTTTCTCTGCCGATAATTTTTAAATTATTTTGTTCTCTTGTATGGCAACCCCCAAAACAAAGAAAATTATGAGGCAATGGTTATTGTTGTTACATAGCAGTATTATAATGACGATTATGCAAAAAAAATAAAGAAAATCGTAGGAGCCGTTTTTGAGAAAATCTCATTTGAAACTTTCAGCTGTTCGGAAGCCATCTTGAATTTTCTAAAACTTGAAAAATGTTTCAGTATGAATTATAGTGATACAAAAGTTTTTTCTGATAAAGTTAAGAAACATAAAAGTTTTTTGCGTTCTGATGGGTTTTTGTAGCCTTTTAATTTAAATTTTTGATCATGTAAACGGCACTTTATGTTTTTATTTTCAAAAAAATTATTTGATTTTTATATACAATTTGATGTTACGTATAATATTGTAGAACATATCTTTTTTGTCAACGCTTTCACTTTTTAGAAAATCACAATTGTTTATTTTTTTCATATGGCAACTCATAGACGCAGATTAGCAAAAATGTTGCCATAACTAAATTTGGTAAGAATGTATCAAGCAACTACTTTATTGAAAATTTAAAAAAAATCTTCGGAGCTGTTTTTGAGAAAATCACATTTGAAGTTTTCTCCTCTTTGGAAGCCATCTTGAATTCTCAAAATAGTGAAAAATAAATTATAGTGCAAAGAAGTTTATAATTTTTTCTTTCTTGTGAACCTTAAAAAAAGTTTTACAAAATTGCATTTTTATGTGTCTTTTTAATATTTTCGATGAAAATTTTGAGATCGTGTAAACGATACTTTAAGTAAAAAATTTTTTTAAACTTTTGTAGAAATTAATATTGCGCGTAATATTGTACAACTTTTTTTTTGTCAACCCAGCCATTTCCGAGATAATCACAATCGTTTTTTTCTTTCATATAGCAACTCATAGACGCAGGTTGGGAAGAGTGTTGCCATAACAAATTTTCTTCGCGACAATTTAAGCAACGATCACACTGAAATTTTAAAGAAAATCGTTAGAGCCGTTTTTGAGAAAAGTGCAATTTTATGTTTTTTTGTATGGCAGCCATCTTGAATTTTCAGGGTGGTGCCATGCCAGTCGGCCCATCAAAATCTGTGGTTGTCAATTCTCTTAATCCAAAAATTGGTGTCTCTGCGATCAGTAGTTTCGGCTGGGATTATAGTCATACATACATACGGACGGACGGACAGGTTCGACAAATTAGGTTTTTTTGCATGTCCTGGTGCAGGACAACTCATTTCCGTTGAAACCTCAATTTTTTTTTTCGCACGAATACAATACTTTATAGCTCCTTCGGACTGCTATAAAGTAACAAAATTTTAAAACTTCTCGGCAGCGGAAGGCTTAATCAAAAATTATTGCCAGCCAATTTGAAAGCCATTATATGTACCTACATTTATTTATCACTATTTTTTTCGAAAAGTAAAATATAGCCACCGTATAAAGCAAAAAATTTCCATACAAAAATTTATTGTATTTTTCTTGATAGCAATAATAATAAAATGTTTATTGCAGCTTAGTCACGTGTAGGGTGCAATACATGACCAACCATATAAAAAATACAGGAAAGAAAAAGTACGTAGAAGAAAAATACAAAAATGATTAAAAAGGTTAATTTAAAATACTAGGCATTGAAATGTTATTTTTGATACAAAAGTGACCAACAATCTAAATCTAAGCTGCAAAGATATATATCATTTAAGATTCATATTAAACGTATTCCCATAATAGCAGACACATATAAGTTCGCGCTTACACATGCCGCATGTGAACCTAGAATATAAGAACCCAATCTCAAGTAAACATAAGCCCTGCAACTCCTGCCTATTTTCCATGAAACAGGGTTGACATTGTCAAAGTGCACCATCTTTTACAGTAAGGGTGGTCAGCCTCATACCAATCTATAGGTCAAGGAAAATGATCAAACCGCAAAATTAAAATTACTTGAGCAGATTGCCTTCATTAATAATTCATAAATACAAATTAAACATTTTGTTTTGTCAATTAAATATCACCTCAAAACAACTTTATTTTATGCTGTAAAGTCATGTGCAGTCCACTGTACTTTTAATTTCTGATACGCGCGTTGGGGAATTCTTACGTCTCAAATGATTGCTTTCGTCGCCCATCCGTGCAAATTCTACATCGACGATAACACGCATATCCCTCGCGCTACGAAGGTACGAGTATGTATATACATACTTATTTTCAACATTCTAACTATGACTGAACAGATAATTATTATACAACATAATACAACCCTTTATTATAAGTAAGTGAGTAAAAATGAAGTTTTAAAATACTTTGTTTAATCTTTTTTACGATATTTTTTTAATTTGTGTTAAAATAAAGTACTGAGGCGTTTAAGACAGATTTAGACCAAAAACGGGACTCGACGTAAAGTTTTTTGGAAAATATTTGACTTTAAAATTCATTTCCCGTGAAACTATAGCAGATAAAAAGAATATGTACGAGACCATTATTGTTTTAAATTTAATGTTCTTATTTTTGACGTACAAAAATTTCAATTATTGTACTTTGATTTTGAGTTATAAAATATAATGTAACAAATACCGTTTTACCCTCGTTTCTCCTGAACCAGAAGGCTTAGAAATACAAATTTTTGGTATGTTCATTTTCTTGTTACTAGTAATGAACGTAGCATAATTTTTTCTTTATTCTCATGACTCATACAACTTATATCAAAAGATCGATTTATATAGTTGTTAAAAAAAATGGCCGCATTCAAAATTCTCCAGGTTTGGAGTACTTTTTTTAATGCAAAAAGCAGTTAAATAATGTAGATCATCATTTCTTACTAGTCTCTGCCTGGTAGTCGATGAAGTAGTTTGCACTATTTTTTTGGCCTCTTTAAAGAGGCCGCATCCAAAACACTCCAGGATAGGAAAAGGCAGACCAGTGAAAAAATGATGTACTCGATGCAAACTACCAGCCTGACCATGTCTCTGCCTGGTAGTGGATGAGGTAAGGTTTCGTCAGTCTGGCTCAGTCTATCAGACAAAAGAACATTTAATCTAAAATAAATTGCACAGAATCTGCACTCGACTTTCTTGCAAAAATTAACCCACTGTATGACGTATGTAAAGCTATAATCATCTACCAGCTTATGCAGTTTCAATGAAAATATAATATATCGATAATAAATCAATTTTATTCCACCGCGGTGTGTACCTGCATACTCGTACAATATGGAAATAGCCATATAAATTCTTAAGTGAATAAAAAATATTTTGATGATTTATCTGGTGAGCGCCGTTTTGTGTGAATCACACCTCAAGAGCCCTCTGCAAGGTTGGTCATCTCTGGAAAAAGCGTTTTTTTTCCACACCTAATCAAGACTTTCTTGATAGCCTTCAGCTATAGCAAGAAAGTAAGAAATAAAATGTAGCACTGGTTTTTGGATATTATATTGTATAATATGTAGATTAGACTCATCAAATGCCAAGTTTTCGAACTCGTACATTGTTGTAATTACCTGTAGCCCCGAAAAACTGAATATTTTTTCAATATTTCTACTTTTTTATTTTAATTTTTTGTTCTAGAATAAAATAATTTACCCATTTTTAAAGATTATTACATTTTCAACAAAATTGGAAAAACAAGTTTTTTCATATTACGAATGAGTTTGAAGTTTCACGAGATAAAAAAAGATATTTTCAATGAATTTACCACTTTTAAAAAAACATTCTTAATATCTTGATTACGTTTCTCGAAGAGCGCATTTTACAAAAACATAGAATATTACATTCCAGTTTTAAAATTGTAATCAATAAAATAGAGAAATTTTAAGGTTTAAAACTTGGCATTCGCTGAATGTTATCATCTTGTAAAATATAATATGCAAAACCCGATACAACATGTAGTAGGTATTGCAAATATACAAAGATGAAGAAGACCGGATGACCGGTCCGTAGCTCAGTGGTAACACTGCGGACTCTGAATGGGAAGGTTGTGGGTTCGATTCCCGGCGGTGCACAAAAAATATGCCATTTATATTTTCAAATTTACTCTTCGCCGGGTTGAAAAATTCATAAAACCTTTACCAATGACCGGTCACCAAAGGTCCATCCAGCCTTACAGCAACTGGGTCTTGCTTGAGAATTGGCGCTTTGTAGCGACGACGATCAAGCTCGTAAAAAGGTCGATAGCTCAATTGGTAGAATGCTTGCATTCCACGCCGAGAGCAAGGGTTCGATCTCAAAGGCTTACTCAGCCTTCACAAGAAATGAGAACCAGCCCCCCCGGGAGCTGGGAAACCCCCACTTCAACTGAAAGTGGTTGGTGTGAGGCCGGCCCCCTTACCTGTAAAAGTAAATAGGTCCCGAAGCGCCACATGCGACCCCTTCGGGGTTAACGCAGGCAAGAAGTTA
Organism: Agapetus fuscipes; assembly: GCA_951799405.1. NCBI lineage: Eukaryota > Metazoa > Arthropoda > Insecta > Trichoptera > Glossosomatidae > Agapetus > Agapetus fuscipes. The sequence continues at coordinate 14,799,241 of OX637333.1, read as the reverse complement.
CACTATATGTGTAGCTTAGTTGCGTTTTGCGTTTAAGAAGTATGGCTCATCTTTAAACCTGAGTTTTATGGATTTAAAGTAAAAAAAAATAAACAATACAATAATGTATTTTTTCTAAGACTTTGAAATAAAATACCTGTAAGTTCAAAAGACAAACTTGACAAATAAAGTAATCCAAAGCTTTTTTTTTTTTTGAAAACTTAAGTTTTTCAAAGGAATTGAAAAATAAAAACTTACTTGCACTTTCAGAGGAGCCTGTAGCTGTTAGCACACTTTCCGTAAACACGTGATCCAAGCACCATCCACTAACACCATCAAAACATGCAAGCAACATTTTTTTCTTAGCGGCTACTTTTGCGGCTGATAAGTCTTGAAAAGCTCTTGGCAATAACCTTTAGCTCTTATTTAGGCACATTTTAAGAGATTCTAGCTGTTATAGTTCTAAAAAGGTTAATTTTAATGCTTACTAGTAATTTTCTTACGGCAGCCATATTTTTTCGTTAAAAAAAAATAACTATCTTAATCAATAGCAATATTTTAATTCAAGAAGGCAAAATTTGAATAAGGTATGCTATGCGATTTAAAATACATGCCTTTTTGTATGAATATAAGTTTTATTTATAATGCAACTTACCACCAAACACTTAATTGAAAAAAATAATTAAAATTAAAATATTAAATTTTTTAAGTTACGAAAGGCCCGTCTCGTATACAGAACTATTATCCTAAAGTATCACGATAAAGTGCCATTCGCAGTATGTTTTACATTTCCCCTGCTTTCCTAAAGCCATTTATTATTTTGTTTGAAAACAACTCATACTTATCTATCCATTTTGAAACTTGGTAAGACGGAATATGGCGCGCACGCGCCATTATAATATGTATTTCAATTCACGGCTGTGTAAAAAATCTTCCACAGAAACATCTCGTTCTCGCTCACCCGAGCGAGAGCGAGATGTTTCTCGGGTCCTCTCGCTCTCGCTCACCCGAGCGAGAGCGAGAGAACCCGAGTTGTAAGTTGTATACGAGTTACATCCAAGACTAATTTAGAACGTAAACGCTGTCTTGCTAGGTTATATTGAGGTAAAATTAAGGTTGCCGAAGTTATATTTGGGTTCTGCCGTAGCTCGTAGAGCGGTTCTGTATTTGAGCCATAGGTTTTGGTGTAGCTCTTCGCAAGGTTCTAAAACTGGGGCCCTTTTAGCACTCACGAGGTTAGTATAAGGTAAATATAACGTTATTGAGACTACTAAGACTTACGTGCCGATTTCCATACAAAGGTTGTGGGACCATTTTGTAACCTTTTTAAAACCTAAATGGTTACTTGGGAAAGATGGCGAACCAAAGAATTATGAATGGAATATAATTGAAGTTAGTATTTACAATTATTGCAGATAGTAGAAGTGAAAATCAATGTTATATATATTTTTTTTTTTTTTTTTTTTTTTTTTTTTTTTTTTTTTTTTTAAGAAATCCTGTGCGGGAGACTCCCTAGATTCTAAAGACTCTAGGGGTCTATGACACTTGTTGTAGTGCCGCAGAGGTGTACGAGCTTGGTCGTCGCTACAAAGCGCCAATACTCAAGCATTTTCTCGTAAGGATAAATGTATGATTACTAGAATAGGTACACAATAACTTCTAAGGGTTTTTTACCTCTATGAAATCATACATTTGCACAACCGCGCATGTACCTACTAAAAATCTCATTGCGCATGCGCATATTCTCATTTCAACACGGTTACCGGTTGCGTAATGTAACATTACGCAACGGGTGTAGAAATGAATGTCATTGTGATTGCGTTAGCCGTTTTGTAATTAGTAAATTACCAAATGGGAGTAGAAAAAAATATTGTAATCCAATCGGAATCAATATTCACAATTTTTTTCTAGATTAATCTTGTTCAGTTTTATGTTTTTTTTGTATGGCAGCCATCTTGAATTTTCAAGTTGCTGTAATGCTGTGTTATTCATACTTAAGGCGTGTTATAAAGCTAAATCTGCCGTTTTTGTTTCTTACACTTTATGGTCTTAGCAAAATAGTTACAGTAATTAAAAAATCAAGCATGTTTATTAATTTTTTATCTTAATTATAAAGCTTAAACAAAATATATAACTTAAGAATTGCCACCACAAAAAAATATTTAAAAAAACGCGTTTTTTTTACATTTTTAGCTTTTTTTTTCGTGTATGCTGTATTTTGGATTTTTTTTTTTGCTTTCAGAACTATACATTGCTTAGGTTCAATACTATATTACCATATTTACTCAAAAACTATTGACATTATTGAAAAAATGTTGAGTATTGAACCTAAACAATGTATACTTAGTTCTGTAAGTAAAAAGCAAAAAAAAAAAATCCAAAATACAGCACACATGAAAAAAAAGCTAAAAATGTAAAAAAAACGCGTTTTTTTAAACATTTTTTTGTGGTTGCAATTCTTAAGTTATATATTTTGTTTAAGCTTTATAATTAAGATAAAAAAATAATAAACATGCTTGATTTTTTTCATTACTGTAACTATTTTGCTAAGACCATAAAGTGTAAGAAACAAAATTGGCAGATTTAGCTTTATAACACGCCTTAATACATGTTCAAAAAAGTTGATGTAGCCAAAATTTGGTATCTCTAGGTCTTATACTTTGGAAAGTGACACACACACACACACACACACACACACACACACACACACACACACATACATACAGACGGACGTTTTTGAAAGATAGTGTTTTTTGGCATGTCCTGCACCAGGACAACTCATTTCTGTGAAAACCTGGAAAAAACAAATTTCACACCAAATCAAAACTTTCTTTATAGCCTTCAGCTATAGCAAGAAAGTAAAAAATCAATAACTTAATATGTTGTATGATTAATAGACTATTGAAATTTTGATTAAAAACTTACTTTTGATGATATTTTTCCCACTGATGATGACACAACCACTCACCACGCATCGCTGGCGTTTACTGGACGTAGTGACACGTCAAACTATAATAATTACGCATTGTTACCAACTCGCTAGCAGCCATAGGTTTCGAGGAATCGACTGTGTCACAACTCACCTCTGTCAGAACCCTCCTCGGTCTCCCCTACTGACGGTGTATGTTTATTTTGGCATTCCAGGTGATTTGGGGAGACGATGAGAATGGGCGCACATACGATGACCACGCCTTCCGCAAGCAAGAACTCCGGGAGCTGAAGCTGCTGCAGAAACAGGAGCAGAAGGAGTTCCAAGAACTGTCCCAGAAGGAGGCGGCGCTCAGTGATCAGCAAGACAAGAGGTGCACCATTTAGATGATCTGTAGCTTAGTGGTAAACACTATGCAGCAGTGGCGAAGGGTGATATTCAACAAAAGGGAAACCGGTTGAAAAGTTATTAATATCAGTAAAACCCGAAGTATTCCACACTGAGTTGAATTGAAAAAAAAATAAGCAAGGAAAACAAAATATTTTGTGCAATTTGCAACTACCTGTAATCCATGTATATTTTTGGTAGAGAGACTTACGAAAATATTTGGAAAACCCATTCCTCCCTCAATTGTCATGTCTGGAAGAGCACGGCCCAATGTGTAACATGCTTTTTTGTTATACAAAAATATTTTTCTCGCAGAGTAAAAAAACTGTTCAATCTATTTGAATAAGGGCCATATTTTAATTTAACTGAGGACTTAACCATAATGCAGCAAATCCATGAAACACAAAACGCACACACAAAAAAAAAATCAAAAACAATTTAAATGTAGATTGACATCACACGTTATTCTCATTAATTCATATACGGCTGGTTAGTTGTGATGTTTTAAACCAAAACGCGCCCTGTTTAAAAAAAAACAAAAGGAATGCGCGCCAAACAAACTAATATTATGTTGTTCTACCCGATAAGATTCCAAAGATAAAAAAAAAACCTTGTTTGTAAAAATATGTTTCTTATACTTTATGGCCTCAGTAAAAAAGTGAGATTTATGAAAAAAATCACGCACATTAATTGATTGTTTGTCTAAATTATAAAGTGAATTGTTTTTAGATAACTTAAATAATGACACCAAAAAAAAAATATTTAAAAAAAATCGTTTTTTTTAATTTTTTTCCTTATAATTTTGTTGTTTTGTATTATGGAAAAAAAAAAATCTTTGTAATTATAGAATGATACTAAGTCTAAACCACGATGCAGTTTAGTTAATGTAATGTGTACAGTTTTTGAAATAATATGAAAAAACTGTTTTCAAGAATTAAATAAATTAATTAGTTGAGTTTTTTCATATTATCTCAAAAACTGGTCATATAACATTAACTAAACTGCATCGTTTTGTAGACTTTGTATTATTCTATAATTATAATAAAGAAAAAAAATATTTCCAAAATACAAAACAACAAAATTAGAAGGAAAAAATGTGAAAAAAACAAGTTTTGTAGTAGTTATTTATGCCACTGCCTTGTAATGATAGTCTTTGTAACACGAGTGTTAGTTTGTGCCATGAGGCGCAGCCGAATGGCACAATAGAAAGCACGAGTGTTACAAAGGCTAATTACGTGCAGTGGCATACAATACTTTTTCTACGACCATGAAAGAATTAACAAAATAGTGAAAAATAGTCATTATAATGTACTCGTCCATTTGAAGTAATTAAAACCTTACCTTTGTCAAAACGTGTGATTTATCATTCCCTTCGATTATCTAATCAAACTTAAGTTGTAAAGATAAATTATATTTAGATTTCATATTGAATTCATACCTACAAGCCGACACGTCGCACTTTTACATCCTGCATATAAGCTTAAGCATTCAAACCCAAAACTCAAATAAACATTTGCCCTGCAGTTGTATTGGCAGGTGAACCAAGTTTGTACAGCATAGGTGATCAACCTCATACCCACCTATTAACCAAGTAGCTTTTTGAGTTTGTTTATTTGTTGCGGTTAAAATTTTTGTATTGTTTTCCTTTCAAGCCTTTTATTTTCCTTTGAAAAAAGGAAAGCTTTATTTGGAGCATTCCAAGAAAAAAATCCGATAAATTTTAGCACTATTAACAATGGAGAGATTGCGCATTTTCTGGAAATATTTTTTTCTTGTCGTCTTAGTCTACCGAAGCATAAGCCATTCGTTTTTTTCTCAAAATTCGCAATATTTACCTAGTAATTAATTTTCAAAAATGGCTTTGTTCGCTTTCGGCTAAAACGGAAGTCGGCCATTTTAAAACCGGATGGGGTGGCTTTTATTGTCTATGATGAAACTTGGCAATTTTTAAAAGGTTTTAAAAGTAAAATTTCCTTGTTACAGTTCACAGTGAGTTGTATTGTATTTATTACACATTAAAATGGACTTTCACAAAGTAACTGCCGAAAATAATATAAATAAATAAATAATATACCTACCTAAGCTTGGCAATTTTGTCGGTAGCCATCAAAATACTATTTTAAAAAGCAATAAGTTGACTTTTCATAGGGATGGGATAATGAAAAAAAAACAATTACAAAACGATATTTTCAAACACTATCGAAATTTTTCGACGAAAATAAAAATCGAAAAAAAACAAAAATTTCGAAAAATGTATCGGTCACGTGTCCATATTTTGAAAATTTCGAGTGTTGAAACGACTATAAAAAAACATCAAAATTTCTGGAAAAAAATACCGGTCGCTGGTACAGGAAAACACCATCGCAAGGGGAAACGGGTAAGTACGCGATTTGCAGTGTTACCGCCCACGAAGCAAGAAACGCATTTGAAGAAAAAAACACCATTTTTGATTCTCCGAAATCAATATGAATATATCGATAGTTAAAAAAATTCAGCCGTACGTACTTTTGAGATTTGGGAAAATATCGATATTTCGATTCTATTGAAACGTGCTTCAAAACAATATAAAGTCGCTAGCGGAGAATATTTCCAACAAATAAGATGATATGGAATGAAAAGGTAGGGAGGGGTGGAAATTCATTTAAAAAATCATGTTATGTAAATGTGTGCCTGGCGACGAACACTTTCAAAACATTTTTGTTGTTCAAAACCATTAGGGAGAGGTAGAAACACATTTCAAGAATCAACAATTTATTGTCGAAATATCGATATTTTTAATATCGAAGAAAATATCGTTTTTTTTTACAACGAGATTAATATAATGCCCATCCCTAATGACGAACAACAATATTCCGCAAATTTTGTTTGTTGTAAATTTAAAAAAAACAACAAAAATAAAGTGAATTAGAAAATAATACCACCAGGCCTCATCCCGTTGTATATTAAGGCATAAGGAATGAAATTTTGCACGGTTCGTGGCCTAAGTGCAAAAACCCCTCATGACTCAAAGGTAAGTTGTTTTAAGATTTTACCAGGTGTGTGTGAGTATTTATTATGCTATTTAGTTGAAAACTCACGCTGTGAGTAACAATTATGAAATTATTTGTGTCAGGATTAAGCATTTACCATGTTTGTTGATGAATGTAATTTTTGAGGTTATGTTTTTTTTTCTCATTTTTTTCTTCCAGCAAACATGAATTTTTACTATCTGTAGTTTAGCCAAACCTGTTTGTGAAACCATTCCAGATAAAAATCAACTGAATGTCTAAATATAAATCTAAGCTGCAAAAATACATATCATTTAAGATTAAGATTCATATTAAACGCATTCCCACAAGCAGACATGTATAATTTCGCGCTGAAACATGCCGCATGTGGACCTAAATATAAAAACCCAAGATTTGGAGTTCTTCACTTCGGGTGGCAGTCTGTTCCACTCCACCGGACCCGCAACACGGAAGCACGGTCTCCAAAATTTGTATGGATCTAACGGTGCGGCTTGATTGCACCATCAGCCGCGGATCTGAGTGTCACCCATCTCAACAGGCGAAATCATGTCAGTCAGATAAGGTGGAGCCAAGCCATTGATGGCTTTATATACCATCTAGCACTAGGCGAGCATGACCACCTGATGGTGCTGGAGAGTTTGCTTTGCGGGATCTATTGCTGTGGTTTGTAGGAGCTGGAGCTTCCAAACATTTCACCCATGTCTACGATGGACTTCTTCAGCGTGAAGTTGAAGTGATGTTGATGAATCTGTAAGTTTCTTCACCTTCACATTTCACCTACAAGCTGAAGAAGCCCATGGTAGACATGGGCAATACGTCCGGAAGCTCCAGCTCATACTAAACCTGAGCAACAGATCCCGGAAAGTAGCTCTCCAACTATAATCATTGTTTTGATTGTTTGTTTACAGATTTCGAGAGTGAGGAAGATGTAGCAGAAGACAAGCCACCCTGTCAGGCAGATAATCCGTACCCACAGTAGGCCTGAAGGGACCTGAAATAATGGAGCTGAAGAAAAATATCTAAAATGACTTAGACAGTAGAAAACATCCAAAATCATCTCGCCACCTTCCCATTGAGGATTTTCAGGGTGCCTTTCAAGCATGGAAGATACATCTCTGCAAGTATACTGATGCAGGAGTTGAGTATTTTGAAGAATTTTCAGCATTTGCGCACATTGCATCAATTAATCATAGCCGTGAGCTTGGGTTTGTATCTCACCGAGGGTGTCAGAAACGATCTTCCGCTTCGGTATTTATTTCAAACCCCACAATAAAATACCGGCAAGGTTTACTCAGCCTTCACAAGAAATGCGTACCAGCCCTCTCAGGAGCTGGGAAACCCCTTCTTCAACTGAAGTGGTTGGCGTAAGGCCGGCCCCCTTACCTTTAAAAATAGAAAGGTTCAACTCGCCGATCTATTTTCCCCAGAGAATGTGCATTACTGTAATAATGTAAAATATCTTTGCAACTTAGATTAGATTAGATAGAACGACTCTGCTTGTTGTCATTCAAATATACAAGCTCAGTTAACGATAACCAGTTTTGATAAGGCTGGATCAACCTTTGTGATGGGTCTTGCTAAAGGCACCCAAATATTCAGCCCAGAGCATTGCTGAAATTCAAAAATATTTTTTGAGGATGAAAATGTTGGTTTGTGGGCATACATCTGAGAGCTTTAAATGAATATATCCTCGCAACTTAGATTATAGATTATAGGGGATTTGGGATTTGAAATATTACAATTTATCTCCATGTAGTTACATTTACATAAAAGTGTTTCTCTTTCTTTCCAGACAAATATTACATTGTACGTCAAAAATGCAGAACACGTCTCCGCAGGTATAACGACACAGGGGAAGATTATATTTATGAGTTTTAGGCATTTGTACAGTTTACATCAATAAAATTATTTTTTCCCAGAAAAAGCGATTTATTTCATTATGAACCTTGTAATATGAGCTTTACAAAAGAAGGATTAATGAAACATAATGAGAAAAAAAATTGGACGAGTAAACCCAAAACTAAAAGCAGATTCCTACTTCAGTCATCAAAATAGAAGTGCTAAAGGTTCAAATCTTGAATGCTCAGTTCCCATCCTTGTTTTGTGAACTGTAAAAACCATTGTATCAGTAGAAATCATCCTCAAGGCGAGTTATAAAAGCGCGACGGCTTTCTTCGTTATGGAACTGGCTGAAAATACGTTGCACTGTCCTCATCTTCCTTCATTCTGTGGTGGGGGGGTAAGTGTGACAGGGGGTGGTAGCGATGTGGGGACTTAGTGACTTGGTTCTCTTCATCCACCTCTAACGCCGCAGTATACGCCTTCTTTTTCATTTTATGTTCAGGTGTCATCTATTGTTGCATAGCCTGTCTTTCCTCATGAACAAAGCCAATGGCTTCTGTAAACATCTGGAAAATACATTTATATACATTAGTTAGGTTCTGTATTCATTTGGAGGTTTTTTTTTAAATATATAGATTTCATATAAACACCTTCCACAATAATTAAAATGACAATGATAGGTGTGTAAAAGGAACCATAACCTCAATATCACAGTTGGACAACGTGATGTTTAATCCTATTTGAAGACTAATACTGCGTGGAATTATTTCATTATTGTTATGCAATACACGAATTTTCAAGAAAACAGCATAAATAACCCAAGCTTGCCTCTTAAAAACGAAAAAAGACTTACCTTTGAGTCTTGACATTTACATCTCTAAACTGCCGTTGTATGATAAAAAATCCAGCACTATCTCATTGCTTATTGATGAAATTTTATGCGACTGCACTTTTGCGTACCCTACATCCATTTTTATCCATTCAAAACAAAATAGTCGATTAAAAAAATCCGAGATGTTGACATAGGATTGACGTTTCGGTGTGTAAGATTTTACCGACAGCCAACAGTGGTGCCAACTCAACGCTGGTCATAAAGCCCAGTGACGGTTTTATCACTATCAGCGCCCTGGGCAAGATTTCTTAGGCGCCCTTATCCATGGTCGCTAGCAGAGAACGTACTCATATTTCATCTCTCAAAATCATCGTCGACGGGAGGAGGGGGGTTAGACATGCTATTTCCAAATTTATATGGCGCCTTAATACCTAGCCTATGGCGCCCTATTTTACCTGGCGCCCTGAGCGGTCGCCTTCCCTCGCCTTACCCTAGCGCGGAACAGATTTCACGACCCCTCCAATCACAGAGCGTTTCGTTTTGAGCTATCTGGAACACGTTTTCTTTTGCGAATTAAAATATGAAAACTAAAATTTCCTCATTTCCCACCAGGCTCATCGGGTTCAGGACAAAATACTTTACACATTTCAAGTATTACTTTTGAAATCCCTGACACGCGCAATCTCTCCATTTTTATTTGACTCTACACAAAAAAAAATTTTTTACTTTATAGCAGTCCGAAGGAACTGTTATAAAGTATTGTATTCGTCCGAAAAAAAAAATTCGAGGTTTCAACGGAAATGAGTTGTCCTGCACCAGGACATGCAAAAAAACCTAATTTGTCGAACCTGTCCGTCCGTCCGTCCGTATGGATGTATGTATGTCCCAGCCGGAACTACTGATTGCAGAGACACCAAATTTTGGATTTAGAGAATTGACCACCACAGATTTTGATGAGCCGACTGGCATGGCACCAACCTGAAAATTCAAGATGGCTGCCATACAAAAAAAACATAAAGTTGCACTTTTCTCAAAAACGGCTCTAACGATTTTCTTTAAAACTTCAGTGTGGTCGTTGCTTAAAATGGCGCGAAGAAAATTTGTTATGGCAACACTCTTCCTAACCTGCGTCTATGAGTTGCCATATGAAAGAAAAAAACGATTGTGATTATCTCAGAAATGGCTGGATCGACAAAAAAAAATGTTCTACAACATTACGCGCAATATTAATTTCTACAAAAAATTAAAGAAAACTTAAAAAAAAAAATTACGTAAAGTACCGTTTACACGATCTCAAATTTTTCATCGAAAATATTAAAAAGACCCATAAAAACGCAATTTTGTAAAACTTTTTTTAGATTCACAAGAAAGAAAAATTTGTAAACTTCTTTGCACTATAACTTGTTTTTCACTATTTTGAGAATTCAAGATGGCTTCCAAAGAGGAGAAAACTTCAAATGTGATTTTCTCAAAAACGGCTCTAACGATTTTTTTGAAATTTTCAGTAAAGTAGTTGCTTGATACATTCTTACCAAATTTAGTTATGGCAACATTTTTGCTAATCTGCGTCTATGAGTTGCCATATGAAAAAAATAAACAATTGTGATTTTCTCAGAAGTGAAAGCGTTGACAAAAAAGATATGTTCTACAATATTATACGTAACATTAAATTCTATATATAAATTAAATTAAAATTTGAAAAATAAAAACATAAAGTGCCGTTTACATGATATCAAAAATTGAAATTAAATGGCTTCTAAAACCCATCAGAACGCAAAAAACTTTTATGTTTCTTAACTTTATCAGAAAAAACTTTTATATCACTATAATTCATAGTGAAACATTTTTGAACTTATGACATTTTACAACGACACACTCACAGCTCTGGCCGATAAACACGCGCCCATTACAACTAAAACTAGACTGATTAGAGTCTCAGCTGACTGGTTCGATGAAGAATGCAGGAACATGAAGAAAACTCTGAGGAAAGCTGAACGACAAAATAAAAAACTGTTGACAAATGCATCTAAAGAGCAATGGTTATCGGCACTTAAGAGCTACAGAAGCACAATTAAAGAAAAAAAGTCACACTACTGGCTTAATAAAATTGATGAGACTAAGGGCAACCCTCGACAACTGTGGAAGTCACTTAACCATCTAACTGGCAATAACAGCACGAAAACAGACACTGTATCCTCTGTAACAGCAAAGGAACTCTCAAACTTCTTTGAAGAAAAGATTTCCAAAATCAGAGAAATTTCCGACACTGCTACAGAACCAGAAATGACTGAATACAACACTTCATCGTTAGAGACTCTTGCTGACACATCGTCTGCCGAAGTCACTAAATGGATAATAGCTGCACCCAACAAGTACAGTCAACTTGATCCCATTCCCACGTGGCTAGTGAAAAGTTGCAGAGATGAACTTGCCCCCCTCATTGCTGTTATCTTTAACAAATCCCTGAGACATGGAACTATGCCGAAACTACTCAAGCTAGCTGAAATTACTCCCATTCTCAAAAAAGCCCAGCAAGATCCAGAAGATAAGGCAAACTACCGACCGATCTCAAACCTACCTCTTCTAGGTAAAATTCTTGAGAGGATTGTCGCAGCACGGCTCACACTTTACCTAAAGGGAAACAACCTGTTTGCTAAGCACCAATCAGCGTATAGAGAGGCTCACTCAACAGAAACAGGCCTGCTGAGGCTAGTGTCAGATTTGACCATTGCAATAGAGCAGGGAAATATAGCCATTCTCGCACTCTTGGACATGAGCGCTGCTTTTGATACCGTGGATCACAGCATTCTGCTCCAGAAATTGGAACTCACACTGGGTATACGAAACAAGGCGCTGAGCTGGTTGAAATCGTATCTCTCGGACAGAAAACAAGTCATTAAGCTCAACAACACTCTCACAACGCAGTCAACAGTAACCTCAGGGGTACCGCAGGGATCCGTACTCGGGCCTCTTCTTTTTACGTTGTACACGAGGGAGCTTGAAAGCGTCATTCACAAACGGGGATTGAAAGCACATATATACGCAGATGATTGCCAAATCTTTTCAGACTGCAAACCATCAGATGTTGACTACTTAAAATCAACGGTGGCGGAATGCGTCGCAGATGTAAACATTTGGATGCGATCACATCGTCTGATGCTCAACCCCAACAAAACGGAGATTATGTGGTTAACCACGGCCAGAAGAGCATACCTAATAGATCATTCTCCAGTAACAATCTCTGGCGCTAACATTGTTCCATCCAGCGATGTAAGATTGCTAGGAGTCCATCTAGACAGCTCCCTTTGCCTGGACAAACAAATTAGCAGTACTGTCAGCTCTGGCTTTTATGGTCTCAGGCAGCTGAAACAAGCAAGAAATTGCGTACCACCTGACGCCATGAAGGCGCTGATAAATGCCTTCGTCATCTCCAAGGTAGACTACTGCAACGGTATCTATGCTGCACAACCAAAATGCCAGCTAAACAGATTACAGTCTGTAATGAACGCCAGCGCCCGCCTGATTTATGGTCAGAGCAAGTACTGCCACATTACTCCACTCCTGCAGAAGCTTCACTGGTTGAGGATCCCAGAAAGGATTAAATTTAAGCTGGGCCTCACGGTACACAAAGCGCTGCATGGAGTGGCGCCAGAGTACTTGCAGGAGCTTATACTACCGAGGAGTCTGAGCGAGAGGGGGCTCACTCTGCGATCTGCCGACAGTGCTCTTACATCTGTCAGCACTCAACACAGAAAAAGATGTACAGTGTTCGGAGACCGCGCTTTCGCCGTTGCGGGACCGTCCACTTGGAACCAGCTGCCTCCTGAAGTGCGTGCCAAGGAAGGGATCGAGAGCTTCAAGAAGGGAATGAAGACTCATTTCTTCACCGCCGCGTCAAGCCTGAAAGCGCCCTTGCAGTGACAGCAGTCACGAAACGGCGCTATACAAATCATCATCATCATCATCATTTTCAAATTTTAGAAAATTCAAGATGGCTTCCGAACAGCTGAAAGTTTCAAATGAGATTTTCTCAAAAACGGCTCCTACGATTTTCTTTATTTTTTCTGCATAATCGTCATTATAATACTGCTATGTAACAACAAAAACCATTGCCTCAAAATTATCTTTGTTTTGGGGGTTGCCATACAAGAGAAAAAAATAATTTAAAATTTCTCGGCAGAGAAAGGGTTAACTAAAAAATAATGTTCTACAATTGAAAAGCTTTTATACATACCTACATATATGAATCATTACTTTTTTCAAAAAAATATAAAATATAGCCACCATACAAAGTGACAAATTTTCATACAAAAAATTATTGTAATATTTTTGGTAGCAAAACGTCTAATACCCATAAATAAACCAACATAACAATTCGCTCAATCAATTGCTATAAAACAACAATAAGCATTGCCTCTTAATACTCTTTGTTTGGGGGGTTGCCATACAAGAGAAAACAATATTGTAAATTTTCCCGGCAGAGAACGGGTTTACTAAAAAATAATGTTCTACAATTGAAAAGCTCTTATATATACCTACATATATTAATCATTACTTTTTTCAAATAAATATTATGAGGTGTAGCCACCATACAAAGTGACAAATTTTAATACAAAAATAATTGTAATATTCTTGGTACTAAAACGCCTAATATAAAATACTAGGCTACGAGTCTTAAAATCTAGTAAGTTGTACCCATATAATAATCAATCATAACTTTCCAAAATATCAATGAAAAGTATAGGTACCCACCAAACAAAGTGTTAGTTTTGAAATAAACGGGATCAATGATAATACTGCGAAAAGACTATTGCTTAAAAAGATTAGCTTCATTACTCACACACAACTAAATATTTTGTTATAAAAAATGGCTATGACCTAAACAGGACCGTATTTTATGCTATAAAGTCATGTGCAGTAATCTATAATCTATAATCTATCTATCTATAATCTATAATCTAAGTTGCAAGGATATATTCATTTAAAGCTCTCAGATGTATGCCCACAAACCAACAAGTGTAGTTCGCGCTTACAAATGCTGAATGTGTACTTACAAATAAAATCCAAACCTCAAATGAACATAAGCCCCACAACTTTTGCCGACCTTCCCTGAAACAGGGGTGACATTGGCAAAGTGAACCATTTTTTACAGTATGGGTGGTCAGCCTCATACCAACCTATAAGTCAAGGAATATGAATAATAACCACTGTACAATTTATTTTTATCTGAACAGGGCTGGAAGTCTCATCACAACGGTAATTCCTACCTACCAAATATCAGTAATATTGCATGATGCCTAATCAGCTGATCGCTTGCGGCCATCTTGGATTGACAGGTCTTCATACCCCCTACAAGGTTGACATTTGAAATTAAAAAATGGTTCCAATTCTGACAATGCGCATGCGCACATTTTCATTTCAACACGGTTACCGGTTGCGTAATGTAACATTACGCAACGGGTGTAGAAATGTATGGCATTGTGATTGCGTTAGCCGTTTTGTAATTAGTAAATTACCAAATGGGAGTAGAAAAATATATTTTTTGGCATCATTATTTAAGTTATATAAAAATAATTAACTTTAAAATTTAGATAAAGAATCAATAAATACGTGTGATTTTTACTTTCTTGCTATAGCTGAAGGCTATAAAGAAAGTTTTGATTTGGTGTGAATTTTTTTTTTCGAGGTTTTCACGGAAATGTCCTGGTGCAGGACATGACAAAAAACACTATCTTTCAAAAACGTCCGTCTGTATGTGTGTGTGTGTGTGTGTGTGTGTGTGTGGGGGGGGGGGGGGGGGGCGCGCGCGTGCGTGCGTGCTTGCGTGCGTGCGTGCATGCGTGCATGCGTGCGTGTGTGTGTGTGTGTGTGTGTGTGTGTGTGTGTGTGTCACTTTCCACCAAAGTTATGATTTGGTGTGAAAACAAAATTTTTCTTTTTTTTTTTTTTTAATTTCAAAAGAGGTTTTCACGGAAATGAGTTGTCCTGGTGCAGGACATGCCAAAAAACACTATCTTTCAAAAACGTCCGTTTGTATGTGTGTATGTGTATGTGTGTGTGTGTGTGGGTGTGTGTGTGTGTGTGGGTGTGGGTGTGGGTGTGTGTGTGTGTGTGTGACAGCATTACAGCAACTTGAAAATTCAAGATGGCTGCCATACAAAAAAAACATAAAACTGAAGTTTTCTCAAAAACGGCTCCAAGAGTTTTTCTTAAATTTTCAGAATTGCCATTAATTAATTTTTTATTTCATGAATTAGTTATGGCAATACTCTTACTAAACTGTGTCTATGGGTTGCCATATAAAAAAAACAAATGATTGTGATTTTTTCGAAAGTTAAAGGGTTAACAAAAATATAATGTTTCACAATATTGTAAAACACAACATAAATTTCTACAAAATGAAAAAAACATTTTTTTGAAAAAAATATTATAAAGCCCCGTGTACACGACCTCAAATTTGGAAACGAAAATATAACAAAAACCCATTAAAATGCATGATATTTAAATTTGTTTTAGACTTGACAGAAAGACCAACTTTATCACTTTAATTCATCCTCAAACATTTTTTACTTTTTTGAAAATTCAAGATGGCTTCCGAAGAGCTGAAAATTTAAAATGCGATTTTCTCAAAAACGGCTCCGACAATTTTATTAATTTTTTTGTGAATCCATTAATAAAATAGTGCTATCTAATAATTATAATATTTTCTTCATCATAATCTCGGTTTAGGGAGTTGCCATATAAAAGAAAAATATAATGGAAAAATTCTCGGCAGTTAGAGGGTTAATAAAAAAATAGTCTTTTACAAATGTAAAAGTTTTCCATCATTATTTTTTCCAAAAATTTAATCAAAAGTATAGCCACCATTCAAAGTGAAATTTTTTCCATACAAATAACAAATAATACAAGGAATTTTTTTGGTAGTCAAAGGGTTAAAATTAGAAAAAAGGCTGTGTTTCTTAAAATTTTATAAATACCAATAATACTGAATCAGTCGTTACTTTTTCAAAATATAACTAAAAAGTTTACCCACATTACAAAGTCCTAGTTTGCATACAGAAGGGTTCAATGACCATCTATAATAATTTAGAATCTAAGTTGCAATGAAATATAAACATTCAAAACTCATATCAAATGCATGTCCACAAACAGACACGTGTAAGTTCGCGCTTACGAATGCTGAATGTGTACTTACAAATTAAAACCAAATCTCATATAAACATAAAACCTGCAACTCTTTTCGACCTTCCTTGAAACAGGGGTGACATTGACAAAGTGAATTATTTTTTACACTTTGGGAGGACTGAGGAATGCGAAAATTGAGATAAGACTGAATGAAACAAGAGTGGAGGTCATGAAAGAATTTGTTTATCTGGGAACATCGATAACTCCATGTCTGGGAAGCAAGTTTTCGAATGCGAAATTGACGAAAGAATTGGAAAAGTGCGCTAGTAGAAGAAGAAGTGTACCTAATGGGAACAATTGGAAGAATTGCAAGAAATAGGAAACTTACGCAGAATATGAGATTGGCGGTCCACAATGGCATCTTGGTTCTGACATTGATGTATGGAAGTGAGGCGTGGACAGTTAAAGAATGTGAGCTGAGTAAAGTATGTGCGGTTGAAATGGCTTATCTGAGAGCAATGGCTGGAAAGACACTGAGTGATAGAGTACGTAATGATTGGGTGATGAACGATATATATACGGTACAAAAGGTATAAAAGAACGGTATAAAAGAACGGTATAAAAGAGAATATGAGAATGAAAATACAAAAAAGTACGATGAGATGGTTCGGACATCTTGAAAGAGTGGATGATGAACAACTAACGAAGAAAGTGTACAAAGGAAATGTCAGAGAAAAGCGCGGAAGGGGAAGGCCGAGGAAAGAATAGTTAGACCAAATAGGTGAGATTGCGAAAGAATGGAATCTGCAGTGTGCGAATAAGAGAAGAGTATGTATGAAAAAGGTGATGGATTTTGAGGAAATGAAAGTGGTTTGTTAGGACAGAAAAAAGTGGAGGCGCATCTGCGGAGGTACCGGCCATCCCTAGTGGAACGGCGACAGGATACAGTACAGTACAGTACAGAGGTTAGCTTCATACCAACCTATAAGTCGAGGATTTTTCTTGTGTAATTTGTGTTTTTTCCAGAGAAGACCAACCTCGCAGAGGTCTCTTGAGGTGTTATTCACACAAAACGGTGCTCACCAAATAAATCATCCAAATATTTTTTATTCACTTAAGAATTTATAAGGTTATTTCCATATTGTACGAGTATGCAGGTACACGCCGCGGTGGAATAAAATTGATTTATTATCGATATATTATATTTTCATTGAAACTGCATAAGCTGGTAGATGATTCTGGCTTTACATACGTCATACAGTGGGTTAATTTTTGCAAGAAAGTCGAGTGCAGATTCTGTGCAATTTATTTCAATTAATGTCACTCTTTTATTAAGGCCATAAAGTATAAGAAACATTTTTAAAAACAATAGGTTTTTTTTTGTAACTGGAGTCATAAGCCGATGCGAGACGGCTTCTTCCTATGCGTAATCTGTGTGCCCCCCCTACCAATAACTCTATATGCCAGATTTCTTCCCAGCTCCTTACTGCTCCCACAAACACTTCCATAACACGGTTTGTGAAACCGGGAATTTTAATAATATAACCCATTGGTATTTAACCAATGCCATAACACTAGCAAGTGCGTGCGCGGCGGGAACTTTAAAAATATTAGCTCAGCGCACGGGGCTGTAACTATAAAAAAATCTATGTTATCCTCTTTTTTAAATAGTTTTCAAAGTACTTTTCTGCCTAATTATAAAAGGGAAGCCGATGGGAATCGTGTTATTGGGACCCTTCGCCACTGCTATGCATTGCAGGTTCCAAAATGATAAAATTAAGAGTTGCTAACACATTCCATGGTGAATTATGGTTGTATGTACTTCGAGTAATATATTAAAAAATGATAATCTAAAAAACGACTATCCACCAGACTAACTGTATATCCTTGTTGTTCAGGTTTGAGCATGAGCTGCAGGCGCTGCAGCGTGCACAAGAAGCAGACGCGGACGCCCTGTCACGACAGCAGCGCGCACAGGCGGAGAGGGCGGCCGCAGCACAGGAGGCTGATGTCAGGGCCACGGCCAGGAGGCTCAGGACGGAGCAGGAGAGGGAGCTCAAGCAGTTCCGTGAGGGACAGAAACAGGAGATGAGGCTACTCAAGCAGGTAAACCATCATCATTTTCTGAGGGCAGTGCCTCGTCGTGCCAGCCGTCTGTCTCTGTTGATTTCTATATTCACCAAAGGTTCATCGAGCACTTACTGGGTCTTGATTTGAGAATTGGTGCTTTCTATAGCGACTGCTAATCTCACAGAGGGCTCATCAGGTCTTATTCCCACAAAAACAGCGCTTACAAAATCATAACTGAATGAAGTAATGAAAGTAAAGTTGCAAAAGAATGTTATTAGATGGCTTGGACATGTGGAAAGAATGGATAATGAAAGATGGATGATATGCACAAAATATGTATGTGATTGAACTTGTTTTATTTTTAAACCCTGTGGTAGAAAGCCGTTGAGAGGGTACCACTGTTATGTTGTGCTAAGTTGACCAATAAATCGGAGCATTGTAAGGAGATGGTGGTCTATGTCACTGATCGGTTTATTTATCGGAAAATAGAAGAAAACTGAAAAAACATGTCTGACACCCTCATGTTCAAACCAAAGTCTTCTCGCTTTGAATTCAAGCAATCTGAGTTATTGACCAGATTTACCAATAATTCTACATACCAATACCAACCCTTTCTCTCATTATATTTTCTATAAAATATTACTTTTGAATATGATAGGAGGTGGAGCTTTTACCCAAAGACCGTCGCAAAGAAGCATTCAGGACGGGCAAGCTGCGCCTGGACGCGGAGCACGAGGCCCGGGAGGCCTCCTTCCTCAGGCAGCTGGCCAGCTCGCAGGAGCTCACCCTGGCCCGCCTGCAGGAGTCTCACCGTGACAGGCAGGCGCTGGCTGATCGACAGTTCCTGCAGCAGAAACAACAGGTTCATTTTATTTATTTATTGTAATCCGATGAACTTCAAAGTTTACACAATTAATTTGGAGGGTGAGCTACATATTTCCTGAAAAATTGGTGAAAGTGTGATGAACAGTTAGCAGTAGCCAGATATGAGAAGCAACTATTCCATACATTTTGAAACTTCACAGGAATCATTCTGAGAAGTTTTTTATGTATCTTGATAAAATCGATTGCATGGTTTGGAGTCCTTAGGAAACATACATACCTAATTTCCATTTCATATCATTAGACTAGCTGTACCTTTTCACGCATTGCCATGGCACAGTCTGGTGACATGGTAAATGTAGGCTGTATTTTAATCTTTTTTTTTTTTTTTTTTTTAAATAGATTTGTGAAGAGGAATGCAATTCACCAACCTTTCTGCCTGGCCAGAAACAGGTATTAATATCATCATTTAATAATTCATTCTTGTTTTATTATTAATGAATTATTAAATAATAATTACCCAATAACATCTGTTGAACCAGGGTCAAAGTTAAAGTCAAGTGACCCAATCGGAAATCGAACCAACGTTGTTCCATTCAAAACACGCTAGAAAGATCAGCCCTCTTGGCCCCCGCGGCTATAGCCCCGACACTATGATCAAGTCATCCATATTAATGTTAAATCTAAATATGGTCTCTTCTGTTGGGTGGTATAGAGCTTACTGACCGCGCTGCTGGATAATCTGAAATGGGTAACTGTTTTTGATTCGATCTGCAACAAATTACATAGTAACCATTCCGATAATATTTTACACTTTTCTTGAAATTTGATCAAAATCAGTTTAACCGCTTAGGAGCTCATAGGGAACATCCTGTATTGATAAGATGCTGGTTGTTACGTACGCGTGTATTGATCAGGTGACCCGCACTGGGGAAGCTGCCCTCTGGGAGCTGGAGGAGAAGCAGATCCACGAGAAGTTCCAGCTGGGCAAGAGGCAGCTCAAGGACGTGTTCTTCCTGCAGAGGCACCAGATGCTGGTCAGGCACGACAAGGAGCTGGAGCAGATCAAGAGGTAACCGCTTGTTCACTTACGCTTTCATGTGTACCCACTAACTATTTTATTAGTGGGTCATTTTATTTCAATTCACCCAAATTACAAAAAAGTTGTTGCATCATGATTTTTAATCTTTTAAAAAAATTCATGTGGATTGCAATTAACATTTTAAGCTCAAAACACACTTTAGAAAAAAATTAGGACCAGCGGTTCTCAAATTATAGCCCCCGAAGTTTTGAATTTGAGCGAATTTGCCCGTTTCAAGCGTTAGCGATTAATTCTACAACATCTAAACGCAGTGTACCTGAGCGGTCACCCATCCAAAAACACTGAAATGACCGCTGTAGTTCAGTGGTATCTTGGCCCGGTCCATAGTCTAGTGGCAACACTTTAGACTTGAAAATGGAAGGTTGTGGATACGGATCCCGGCGGAGCACAAAAAAAAAACCATTTATATTTCCAAATATGCTCTTCACAGGGTTGAAAAAATTCATAAAACCTTTACCAAAAACCGGTCACTTAAGGTTCATCCCGCCTTACGGCAACTGGGTCTTGCTTGAGTATTGGCGCTTTGTATCGAAGACCAAGCTCGTACACCTTTTTGGCACTACAAAAAGTGCCATAGTCCCCTAGAGTCTCTAGAATCTAGGGAGTCTCCCGCTGATGATTTCTTAAAAAAATAAATTGCACAGAATCTGTACTCGACTTTCTTGCAAAAATTAACCCACTGTATGACGTATGTAAAGCTAGAATCATCTACCAGCTTATGCCGTTTCAATAAAAATATAATATATCAATAATAAAATCAATTTTATTCCACTGCAGTGTGTACCTGCATACTCGTACAATATGTATATAGTCATATAAATACTTGAATGAATATAAATATTTGGTTGATTTATTTGTTGAGCGCAGTTTTGTGTGAATCACACCTCAAGAGCCCTCTGCGAGGTTGGTCTTCTCTGGAAAAAGCGCCAATTATACATGAAAGATCCTTGACTTATAGGTTGGTATAAAGCTGACCACCCATAGTGTAAAAAATAATTCATTTTGTCGATGTCACCCCTGTTTCAAGGAAGGTCGGCAAGAGTTGCAGGTTTTATGTTCATTTGAGATTTGGTTTTAATTTGTAAGTACACATGCAGCGTTTTAAGTGCGAATTTACACGTGTCTGTTTGTGGGCATGCATTTGATATGAGTTTTTAATTTTAATATATCTTTGCAACTTAGATTTTAGAATCTAGAATCTAGATTATTATAGATGGTCATTGAACCCTTTTGTATGCAAACTAGGACTTTGTATGGTGGGTAAACTTTTTAGTTATATTTTGAAAACGTAACGACTGATTATTATTGGTATTTAAAAAAATTTCAGAACCGCAGCCTTTTATCTAATTTTAACCCTTTGACTACACGAAAATTGCTAATTTATTTTGTATGGAAATTTGTCACTTTGTATGGCGGCTATACTTTTAATTCACTTTTTGGAAAAAATAATGACAGCAATATATAAGTTATCATTATTTACTTACATTTGTAGAAGATTATTTTTTTATTAACCTTCTAACTGCCGAGAATTTTTCAATATATATTTTTGTTTTTTTGTATGGCAACTCCCTAAACCGAGATCATGATGAAGCAATGATTATAATCGTTGGATAGAACTATTTTATAAACCGATTCACAGAAAATTTGAAAAAAATCGTTGGAGCTGTTTTTGAGAAAATCGCATTTAAAATTTTCAGCTCTTCGGAAGCCATCTTGAATTTTCAAAAAAGTAAAAAAAAAATATTACGAATTAAAGTAATAAACTTATTCTTTCTATCAAATCTAAAACAAATTTAAATATCTTGCATTTTAATGGGTTTTTGTAATATTTTCGATTTAAAATTTCAGGTCGTGTAAACAGAGCTTTATAATATTTTTTTAAAAAAAAATTTTTGTTAATTTTGTAGAAATTTATGTTATCCATAATATTGTAGAACATTATATTTTCGTTGACCCCTTAACTTTCGAGAAAATCACAATCGCTAGTTTTTTTATATGGCAACCCACAGACACAGATTAGTAAGAGTGTTGCCATAACTAATTTATGAAGTTAAAAACTAATTAGTGGCAACTCTGAATACTTAAGAAAAATTCTTGGAGCCGTTTTTGAGAAAAGTGCAATTTTATGTTTTTTTGTATCGCAGCCATCTTGAATTTTCTAGTTGGTGTAATGCCATGTTATTCATACTTAATACATGTCTAAAAAAGTTGATGTAGCCAAAATTTGGTATTTCTAGGTCTTATACTTTGGAAAGTGACACACATACAGACGGACGTTTTTGAAAGATAGTGTTTTTTGGCATGTCCTGCACCAGGACAACTCATTTCGGTGAAAACCTTGAAATTTTTTTTTCACACCAAATCATAACTTTCTTTATAGCCTTCAGCTATAGCAAGAAAGTAAAAAAGGTCCTACGAGTACAACATCAGCTGCAAACTAAGCAATGAGATAACCCACATGATGTCAAAATGATAAGAGGTACATATTCTTACTCCCTTGTGACAAAAAACATTTAAAATCTTCAGTCATCCTTGGCTGTAGTGTGGATTTCAGTGATTATTTGCCTCGTAAAAGTACTATTTTTGATCACTTTAAAAAAATTGTATCTTCCATACCGCTTCGAAATACATAAATTAATTTTCAGAAATTGAACTAGACCTTAAGAGCGCTCTCAAAAATTTGTGATTTCAAAATTTGTGTTCGTTTAGTTAGTATATCTGGCACTGCGGCGCGCTCCGCGCTCTGCTCTCGCGTTCGTTTGTAGTACATTCCAAGGTACGTATATTAACTTATAATATCTGTGGACTAGAAATTATTTAAACCAAAAAAATCATATATATATATGTCTCAACTTACTTACGAAAATGGTCATTAGTAATAAAAAGAACAAAGAACTTCACAGTTGCATTTCCATGTGTACAAAAA
This sequence comes from Agapetus fuscipes, assembly GCA_951799405.1. Classification (NCBI taxonomy): domain Eukaryota; kingdom Metazoa; phylum Arthropoda; class Insecta; order Trichoptera; family Glossosomatidae; genus Agapetus; species Agapetus fuscipes. Next base: position 14,776,219 of record OX637333.1, on the reverse strand, counting down.
ACTCGGCACAACGAAAAAAAATCTTGAATGTTGGTACCATTTCAAATAACGGCTGCCGACTAGACCGGAAATAAATAGAGTTGATAACACACGTTATAAATATTGTGACCGCCAAAGTCGTGCCAATATTTCATATTTTCAAGTTGAATATTCATAATTTTATTGATTGTAGAGGCATTAACTTTGTAATCGTTCATCATTAATGATAAAAGAAAAACAGCTTTGTTTTCGATTACGTGAGTATTTATTTTTATACCACAACCGGTTATTAATTGATTCACCTGACGATGCAAACGGATGTTTGCGAAACCGGTTGTGGTATAAAAATAAATACTCACGTAATCGAAAACAAAGCTGTTTTTCTTTTATCATTGAATATTCATATTTTAAAATAAAGCTATTTTTTGTTTAACGTACTTTATTTTCACAATAATATTTAATATCTCGAGTACTTTCGATATTATTACTTTTCATATTTTAACTTTATCACTCATTTCATTATAACCACTGCAACGTGTGACAGGAGAGAAACGCAAGTGGTAGCATGTCGCTGCCTTTGTTCTTGTTTGCCGTAGAGACCATTAAGCTAATTTTACATGAGCAATGTTTGCATGTGTACTGGACCAATGTGTCTTATGAAAACAGGAAATTGATTTCAAAAATATTTAAAACAACTCTCACATTACGAATTTTACGCTTATTCTTAGCTCAGATTGTGTAGAATGTGATTCTTATGACAACTGCAGTATGTATCAAATCAGCACGTTAGTTTCCGCTCCTCTATGTTATTACTCATAGTAGCTATGCAGGTCAGTTTTTGCCAGCCATTTTTTTATGCCGTACAGATAGACTCAACCTTTTCCATCCTTCAATAGCGATACTAAAAATGTATTTGATTGTATGGGTAGACTGAGATGTGGATAAAAGATGAAACTTCTATGAACTATCTTAGGGTTATTTTATCAAAAAAATAATAGTTTCGCAAATTTTATTTTTAGTAATAATAATATCAGGATGATTTTTGCGAGCGCTGTTTTTGTGTAAATCACACCCCAAGAGCCCCCAGCGAGCTTGGTCGTCGCTAAAGAATGCATCGATTCTCAATCAAGACCAAGTTGCTGTAGGGCTGGATGAACTTTGGTGACGGGTCTTGGTAATGGTTTGTGTATTTCCACTTTATTAATTCATTAGAACTTTGAAAAACATGAAATAAAAAAAAAACAAGTTTTTTGTTACTTGTAAGCGTAACTACATAATAATGTTATGGATATGTGAAGGTTCCAAGGAATTTTCTGAAAATAGTGGTCAATATAGTGCATACACGCAGTATTTCTTAGTAAATATTTAGTTTTTCACATACTGTAAAATTGCATTTCCTTTCTCGCAATTTCGCTTTCTTGATGACTAGAATTATTTTATTTTTTGCGTAAGATCCGCAGGATGAAGAATGTCGACCGATTATTTCTAAAATAGTAATGATAAATTTCTAAGTTAAGTATCAAAGTCTTAATCTAAATTAAAGTTGCAAAGATATATATCATTTCAGATTCATATTAAATGCATTCCCACAAGCACACACATAGAAGTTGAACATAAGCCCTGCAACTTTTGCCGACCTTCCCAGAAGCAGGGGTGACATTAGCAAAGTGAACCATCTTTGTACAGTATGGGTAGTCAGCTTCATACCAACCTATAAGTCAAGGAATGTATTATTAAGAAATTGTTGATAACAAAAAATATTTTTTTTGTAAAAATGTAACATGGAAAATCGTAAAATGTACTCGCTTCGAAAATGTTGCATATCACTTGCCGACGAATCAAAAGTTTTTTATGAGAGAGTTTTAGCTAAAAAAAAAAGTGACGCAGGTCCGTCATCTATGAGCGTTGGCGCTCGACTACGGTTTACGCCGCGAATCTCGCATTTAAAAGCCATTTGTAAAATAATAATAAAAAATAGATCTTATGATCTTAGATCTTAGTTTTTTGATCTTAGTTTTTTATGTCCATGTATGTATTGTATTTATTGATTTTAAAAATGTAATTTGTCATATTTATAACATGACTGTATTCCTTGACTTATTGGTTGGTATGAGGCTGACCACCCATACTGTAAAAATTGGTTCACTTTGCCAATGTCACCCCTGTTTCAGGGAAGGACGGCAAGAGTTGCAAGGCTTATGTTCATTTGAGATTGGGTTTTTATATTGTAGGTCCACATGCGGCATGTGTTAGCGCGAAATTATACATATCTGCTTGTGGGAATGCATTTAATATAAAACTTAAATGATATATATCTTTGCAGCTTAGATTAGATTAGATTAGATTAGATGACAAAAAAAAATTCAAACTAAGCTCAAGATTATATTGTTTAATATTTGAAAATAATTGGGCACAAATAACCATTTTTTTTTATTTTATTCGAATATGCAACGTACACTTTTTTGTCAGTTTTTGCTTCTAGATTTTTTTTTTAATTCAGTTTTTTTCTTCTCAATCGCATTTTAAATCACACCACCAACTAAAACAGAATATAAAGTATATTTGTATTTTTTTTTCAGATTTCAAAATACCACCAATTTACAGAAAAACTGGTTCAAAAATTGTATGTTTTCCACTTACCGCAAGAAGGTGTTGGTAATTTATATTTTTTCAAGTAATAAAAGCGTTTATAGACATATATTATTTGATGCAGATTGCAAATGAAATGTTTAATTAACTCTAACAGTTGTCAAAAATGTATATTTATCCATATTTATTGAAAAAAAACCATGTCAAAAACTGTGTTTTCGAGAAATTTCCTAGCACCCTCTTAAGGAGCTTCTATTTCAATACCAAATTTTTTTTTACCCCTCCCCCCTTTTGAGAAAAATGAGGGGGGCCAAGGTCATTTCAGTGTTTTTGTGTGACTTCATGATTTTTTTTATGGTAGAAGAAGGTAAAAATACTTAAATTTTAGATTGAATTTAAACACCTTAGATGTAATCAAATACACACAAAAAAATTCAACATGTAGTTCTATACCCTTCTTGGAAAATTTTGATGCTAAAGTTGTAGAAAAAAACAAAAAATTACATTACATAAGGCAAGCTATAACCTAACAATATTTTACATGTAGCTATTTATAACATGACTTATAGTAAAGAACATTTAATTGTTAACAACTTGTTTCTTTAAAAATTTTATGTATCTCAAACAGTTTAGATGTTGTAGGATTAATCGCTAACGCTTGAAACGGGCAAATTTGCTCAAATTCAAAACTTCGGAGGGCTATAATTTGAGAACCGCTAGTCCTAATTTTTTTCTAAAGTGTGTTTTGAGCTTAAAATGTTAGTTGCAATCCACATGAATTTTTTGAAAAAGATTAAAAATCATGATGCAACACCCATTGGGTGATTTGAAATGGAATGACCCTAGAGGCATATTCACGAGCAGAATATCGCCTCATTAGGCAAAAATGTTCGAGCACAAAAAAATAAATAAAGAAGTGAATTAAAACTATGTTTTTAACCATTTGAATTTTTAAATAATTAAAAATGGACTTTCACTGAGTACTTAAATAGATTAACACTAAAAAATATAATTTTATTAGATCTTATAACTCGCAAAATAGCAATAACCATGAAATATACTTTTATAATTGGATCAGTGATTCAAAAAGTGACACAGTCATTCTGCGTGAAATCAACACACCATTTAAACGTTACCACCTCAGAATTTAATGAAATTTAGTACGAAGGTTGTCCTCATAAAGTTAAAGAAAACTGCCTTTTTTTTCAAATATCTCAAAGTGTTTGAAAAATGGCTAAGCAAAGTTACCCTAAATTTGCTAAAATATCATTAGTTACAAACTTTTAAATCACCATAACTTTTTTTCTAATTAAGTTGTAACAAATGTGGTGCCATTTTACATAATCTAATCTAAAATGCAATAGTTATTATGCCACTGCCTAGTAATGATAGCCTTTGTAACACGAGTGCTAGTTTGTGCCATGAGGCGCAGCCGAATGGCACAATAGACAGCACGAGTGTTACAAAGGCTAATTACGTGCAGTGGCATACAATACTTTTTCTACGACCATGAAATAAATAACAAAATAGTAAATAGTAGTCATTATTGTACTCGTCCATTTAAAGTAATTAAAACCTTACTTTTGTCAGAACGTGTAATTTATCATTCCCTTCGATTATCTAATCTAATCTAAGTTGCAAAGATGTATTACATTTAGGATTCATATTAATATCATGCCCACAAGCAGACACATATAAGGTCGCGTTTATACATGCCGCATATAAGCTTAACCTTCCTTGGCCGAAGCGGGGTATATGAGATACCCCAAAAAAACGTTTTATTTGATTACTCAATAATTAATCGAGCAATTCAATTGAAACTTTTTGTAATCTTCGTAAAGCTACTAAGAAACATTTATGTATTTTTTGTTTTTAAGTATTCAAAGCATGTAGTCTTCAAATAATTGTTTTTGATAAATATTCGCGTACTCTACTAATCACGTGGTCAGAAACACGTCACATTATGCCCTCGCGGGGGGAGCGCTGGAGCATGTGGGGGGACGGGAAGTGCGGGCGCGCCTTTGTGTGTGTGTTCCATGTGTGTGCAGTCCAGAGATAAGCTACTTGTTTCACTTTTTTACGCGGGCTTACCGCGTCACAGCTGTGCGGAAGAGAGTCAACTATATAGTCCGCTGACGACTTTACTCCGTCGTTTCTGGGTAAGCGAGTGGAACAGTTGCATCGTCTCCTGTCATTCCAGTGGTTCCCAAAACGTTTTATAATATTTTATAAATATAAAATAAATATGTTTTTGTGAAGAGAAAGGTAAGTTTGTTGTTTTTTTTTCTGAATAGGTATATTGTTTTTCCTTTGTGATATGTGCCTAACATTTGATTTTTTTCTCTCTAGAAAATGGCTAGAAAAAATACCTATAAAGAAATAGAAAAATTGCAAGTTGTTGGTGATGACGAAGTTATTGACAGTGACTTAGAATTCGAATTGTGTAATTCGGATGATTCTGAAGTCGGAGATATTATTGAATCTGAGTCTGATGAATCTGAGTCTGCAAACTGTAAAAAAATGTTTCAATTATGTCAATGCCACCCCTGCTTCAAGGAAAGGCGGCAAAGTTGCAGAACTTATGTTCATTTGCGGTATTTCCTACTGTAGACACATTTGAAATTGTATTTGTATGCGCGAAAATCCTACGTATATTTACTTTTGTGGGTGTATAAGATGTGGATTGTAAATTTTTAGATATATTTGCATCTTAGATTTAGATTTAGAGTATTTAAATAAATAACAAACCATTCGTTAATTTGTTGCAGATATAAACTAGGCCCAGATAATAAAAGATGCCTTCGCTATATATTTCTCAACACTATTGTACATAACTTGAAAATTTGTATTTAGTTTTTTTGATTTTAACTTTATTTGATTTTTATTTTATTTTACTATGTTGCATATTTCACTATTATTCAATTGAAAATGAAATAAAAATTATTATAGAAATGTTTCTTTTAAATTCTCTTCCACCGTTTAGGAAATACTGGTTGAGTTTGTCCTATTTGCCTCATTCCGACGGCGTGTGCGGAGTGAAACGCACGTCTGGCGGGCTCTCTTCGTTATGATTATTTTGTATGAAAAGTAGCTGGGGTCCTTTGGTACCCCACTTCGGACTATGTGGAATTTTTAGATACTCAGGGTGATAAAGGTTAAACATTCAAACCCAAAACTCAAGTAAACATATGCCCTGCAACTGTATTGGCAAAGTGAACCAAGTTTTTACAGCTAGGTGGTCAACCTCATACCCACCTATTAGCCAAGTAACTGTTTTAGTTTGTTTATTTTGTTGCGGTGAAAATATCTTGTATTATTTTCCTTTCAATCCTTTTGTTTTCTTTTGAAAAAAGGAAAGCTATAATTTGGAGTATTTCGATAAATAAATTTGATGAATTTTAGCACTATTTACAATTTTTATTTGACTCTACACATAAAATATATTTATTTTCATCTGAACAGGGCTGGAAGTCTCATCACCACAGTAATTCTTACCTACTGAATATCGGTAATATTTGTATAAAGACTAATCAGCTGTTCATTTGCGGCCATCTTGGGTTGACAGGTCTTCATACCCCTCATACAAGGTTTATATTTGAAATTAAAAAATGGTTCCATTTCTGACAATGCGCATGCGCACATTCTCATTTCAACACGGTTACCCGTTGCGTAATGACCATTACGCAACGGGCTGTAGAAATGTATAGCATTGTGATTGCGTTAGCCGTTTTGTATTTAGTAAATTACCAAATGGGAGTAGAAAAAGATATATTTCCTTTAGAATTCATATTACATGCAAAGCATGTACACAAATAATTAATTATTTACGTTTCACCATATAAAAACATTACTAAGTAAAAAAGAGGTTTGGTTTTTGAATTGTAAGTACACATGCAGTATCCGTAAGCGCAAACTTACACGTATTTGCTTGTGGGCATGCATTTAATGTGAATTTTTAATGTTAACATATTAGTCTAAGAGCTAGACGTATGAAACCTTACCTCATCGACTACCAGGCAGAGACATGGTCAGGCTGGTAGTTTGCATCGAGTACATGATTTTTTCACAGATCTGCCTTTTCCTATCCTGGAGCGTTTTGGATGCGGCCTCTTCAAAGAGGCCCAAAAAATGGTGCAAACTACCTCATCGAATACCAGGCAGAGACTAGTAAAAATTAATGCTCCATATTGATTACCTGCTTTTTGCATTAAAAAAAATATTCCAAACCTGGAGCGTTTTGAATGCGGCCATTTTTTTGTAAATTATAAAAAACGATCTTTTGAAGTTAGTTGTATGAGCCATGGAAATAAAGTAAAAAAATATGATTTTACATACATTACTTGTAATAAGAGGATAAACATACTACAACTTTGTATTTCTAACCCTTCTTGTTCAGGAGAAAAGGGGGTAAAATGTTATTTTTTACAATATATTTTATAACTCAAAAACAAAAAAGAAAATATGATATTTTTGTAGGTCAAATCTAAGAATATAAATTTCTATACAATAATGACCTCTTACATATTCTTGCTATCTGCTGTAGTTTCAGAGCATTTTCCAAAAAACTTTACGGCAGTTCCCGTTTTTGGTTCAAAAGTCGGTTTGAACGCCTTAGTATTTTATTTAAAAAATTTATAAAAAATACCATCACCTAGAAGATTAAATTTCCTTTAAAATTATATGAATATTTACTATTTTATTGTGAAAGGATTGTATGTTATAGCGGTTTTACTTTTGTAACGTATTTTGATGGTTGTATATAAGTACCTACCTATCTAGCACGAGTATATGCGTAATATTATGATGATTTCATATTATCATCATAATATCACGCAAAATATGTTACCACAAGATTAACCGCTATTCTGTTCAAACCTTTCAAGATAATAGTTCATATTCATACAGTTTTATAGGCAATTTAATCTTCTAGGGGATGGTATTTTTTAAATATTTTTACAATCAAACACTAACCCCCGTTATTCACGATCAAAACTGATTTAAGTGCCTTACTCAAGCGCTACACTTACTCAAGGGTCGACATTCTGGAGCGTTTTGTTTCACAAAGAACACTCAAGCAGTAATCAACGTAGTGCCCAACCCTCAGGAGACGTACGGGTTTGTCATTGGCTCTCGAAAAAAACCCAGCTCTGTAATTGGTCAGTACCTTCCGACCAATATTCGGCGTACTTCACTCTTATCATTGCCGCCTCTTTCAAATTTCAATGTCATATCAGCTTTGCATAAAACTTGACAACAAATAAGTACGTATAACGCAATTACTAATTTAAGTAAACCGTAAGTACGAATTTGTTTGTGTACAATTTCTTTTAGTTTTTAAAAATACATTTATGTAATATCCAATGTAAAGTGTTTTGATCGATTTCAGCGCCAAAAAGATGTTGTTTTCTCCAGCGGAAAAGGAGCTGCTGGTGGCTCTGATTAAAGAAAAACCTGTAATAGAAGATATAATAACAGATCGAAGAAATCGTTGGCTTTGCAACCCTCAATGAGCAACGGCAAAACTGTATACAGAACGACGCATTTTTTTCAATCAAAAACGTCTTCTAAATTCTTCCTCTTCGTAATACGTAAATGGGTCTTTACAGTCTCTGATATATTTTCTTGGGACACTATTTTTGAACAAAACAATGTTATTATTCTCGTTGAAGTCAACTGTATCGAAAGAATTCATTATTTTATGTAAATAATTCACAACCAAACAAAAAATGTGCTGATGAAATGCGGCGGAATATTTTGACAGTTCATCTCAGTTCATCTGTCATTGCAGTATGGTCCTAGACCATACCGGAGAACAAACCCAATTCTGATGGTCAAGCAATGTAAATGAACTCGTCAAAACAATGTTAATACACTCGTAAAAATCATGTTTATAGAAAGAATTCATTTTTTCATGTAAATTCACAATCAAACAAAAAATGTGATAACAATGAAATATGACGGAATATTTTGACAGCGCTTAAGCGTTGGTTAATATACGTGTCGACCTTACTTACCTGAGTGCTAGTTTTTGGAGCGCTTAAGCGCTAATTTTACCTTCAGTATTGTTCTTGAAATGAATTTCCCCAATCTAAGCGCTAGCTTGCCCTTAAGTAAGTGCCAGTTTTGATCGTGAATACGGGGGTAAGGCGTTCAAACCGGATTTTGACCAAAAAACGGAAAACGCCGTAACGGTTTATGGGAAAAAAAATTACACTTCAAAATTTATTTTCTCTGAAACTATAGCAGATAGCAAGAATATGTAAGAGGTCATTATTGTATAGAAATTTATGTTCTTGTATTTAATGTACAAAAATATCATATTTTCTTTTTTTGTTTTTGAGTTATAAAATATATTGTAAAAAATAACATTTTACCCCCCTTTCTCCTGAACAAGAAAGGTTGGAAATACAAATTTGTAGTATGTTTATCCTCTTATTACAAGTAATGTATGTAGTATCATATTTTGTTCATATCATATACCATGGCTCATAACACTAACTTCAAAAGATCGTTTTTTATAATTTACATTTTTATAATTTAAGGTTTGGGCATATGGAGAGAATGAATGAGGAAAGACTGACGAAGAAAGTATATGTTGGTAGAATAGATGGATGTCGTGGTAGAGGAAGACCGAGAAAGGTATGGATGGACCAAATATCCGAAATTGCGAATGAATGGAATATCCAGAGTCATAATAAAAGAAGAGCTTGTATGAAGAAGGTTATGACTCTGGAGGAAATGAAAGAAGTATGTAAGGATAGAAAGAAATGGCAGTTGATCTGTGATGTTGGCGGCTGGGGTTTGTTAAAGGAAAATTGGTTTTATGATTTAGTTTTTTATGTCCATGTATGTATTGTATTTATTGATTTTAAAAATGTAATTTGTCATGTATGTTCCTTGACTTATAGGTTGTTATGCGGCTGACCACCCATACTGTAAAAATTGGTTCACTTTGCCAATGTCACCCCTGTTTCAGGGAAGGACGGCAAGAGTTGCAGGGCTTATGTTCATTTGAGATTGGGTTTTTATATTGTAGGTCCACATGCGGCATGTGTTAGCGCGAAATTATACATATCTGCTTGTGGGAATGCATTTAATATAAAACTTAAGTGATATATATCTTTGCAGCTTAGATTAGATTAGATTAGATTACAAAAAAATGGCCGCATTCAAAATGCTCCAGGTTTGGAATATTTATTTTTGTGCTAAAAGCAGGTAATTAATGTGGAGCATCACCTCTTACTAGTCTCTGCCTGGTAGAAATGAGGTAAGGTTTCGTGCGGCCAGCTCTTACACTATATCTTTGTAACTTAGATAATAGATATTTTGAATGCTGGGAGCTCATGATGATTATGTTGTTATGATAATGTTACTACAGGATGAACCAGCGCAAGGAGGAGGAGCTGATTAAGGGCCAGGGGGTGGAGAAGCGCTCGCTGCCCAAGAGGATCCGCGCCGAGATGAAGGCTAGGGAGATGATGTTCAGGGAGAGCCTGCGCATCAGCCTGGCCCCCGGAGAGCCCGATGCTGAGAGAGACCGTCTCAAGAAGGTGAGACATCTCCATCATCCCTGGATCTGCAGGCTCAACAGGCGTCGGTAGACATGGCTCAAACTGAACGTGGTGAAAATCAGAACTAACATCGCCATTTTTTTTTTTTTTGGCATCTCACTCTCAAGGATGTAAGAGCCGTGGATTCATCTTTTAGTTGCGAAAAGGTGTAAGAATTAAATTTAAACATATTCAGTGTTATTCATTAGATTTCGTCCATACCCGATTAGTGCGTGATTTTGAGAAACCAATTTAAATCTGTAACAGTCCGCTAAACCAAAATAACGAAAAAGGTGATTCATTAGCGAAAAGGTAGCATTATTTCTTTTTATTTACCAAAACCTGTTCAAGCCAACTTCCGGTAGCTTTTTCTGTGTCTGTACCTATAAAAAAATATGAAATTCTCGACATTTCGGTAGGTATTTTGGTGTCTATGATGTTTTTTGAGGTTTTTGCATGGTTTTTGACAGCTTTTCGGAGACATTCGGAAGCATTCGGGTAAACGCCCCCTCCCGAACGTTTCTCAACACCAGCTCATGTTGCCGTTGTCAAAATGTCGAATGAAGTAAAAATAGAAACAAATATTTTACAAAGCAGACTTCATTGTGGCTCCAGGTTTTGGTTGTGGGCATCACGAACAAGATCTCAGAGACGGGCCTTCATACTTCATTTAAAAGAAAAGTGACTGTTTTACAATATTGCTGACCTGAAAAATAACATGACGCGGCATCTGTCACTTTGGCTTTAACACAGTTTTAATAATTATTTTGACACTGCATCCTGTAGATTTGTCGTTGTTGAGTAAAATTATAATGATTTAAAGTTACTTTATTTGCTAAAACTCTTATTTGATTCATAAATCTTTTATTCTGAAAGTTATCTCGCACATTACGATCAGCTGGGGAATGAGGAAGATCGCCATTTTGCGTATGTCGATCTAGTTTAGAACGAAATAAACCTACTCGGAGGTGGTTTACAAATGTGATCATGTTTTGAAACACGTTTAGTGCTAAACTGTTTCATAAAGCTTTTATGAATCACCTTTTTTGTAAATTGAGATAACATCGAGAAATTAAACGAATAACACTGATTGGTGATAATTTTAGATTTTATAGAATAGATTTTAACAAAATGCTATTTATTTTGGAGGAATTTAATGCCAGAAGGTGTTCTATGTTTACCGGAAATGATTATTATTTTATTTGAAATATATATCTAATGCATCTCGTAAAGGGCATCCGAAAAAAATATGATCTATAATAATAAATAATAATACATTGGACAATTTCTTTAGCGCCATACTGTGATCTATCACCTCAAGGGCGCTTTACACGTTGTAAAAACAGGAAAAATAATTAATATGAACTTAAACTTACGCACAAAACAAATATTAAAATGGCAAATAAAAAAAATTTCAACAGAATATAAAATCAAAAGTACAATAAATTACACCAACGCTTGACGAAAACAAAAAATCAAATCAAATTATATCTACATCAATTTCAAAAAACCAAACAAAAATACAATTAAAGTAATTCCAAATTATACAGTTATAGTAGAGCTACTCAGAAATTTCATAAAATTTAGAAAAAAGGTGTGTCTTCAGGCCTCCCCTGAAACTGTCGTAGTCAGCAGCCCGCCTGAGACTCAGAGGAAGATCGTTTCAGAGCTGGGGACCTGCATAGTAAAGAGTGCGATCCCCATAAACAGTATTTTGTGATCTGAGAGGTAAAACCATCTCATGGGCTGCACTCTGTGATGATCTAAGAGCACGATGTCTCTCTCCCAAGTCTCTGAAAGAGCACATTTCCCTTATGTAGTCTGATGCCGCGCCAGTGACAGCCCTGTACATGAGGGCACACACTTTGTATTGTATTCGGGCCTCCACTGGTAACCAGTGTAATTCCCGCAGAAAAGGTGTACAGCTATCGTATTTACTGGCACCGAACACAATACGTTCTGACGCCCTCATTACAGACTGCAATCTGCTCAGCTGCACGCGCGGCAAACCTGCCAGAAGAATGTTGCAGTAATCAATCCTAGACAGAACCAGTGAAGATATGAGTGTTTTAACGCAATAATTTGTCAAATATCTCTTCACTGTTTTGATCTGTCTAAGATGATAGAAGCAGGAAGAAACTATGGTACTTATGTGCTGCTCCATTGACAGTCTGCTGTCCAGGACCGCTCCAAGAATCCTTACGGATGTACTGGGCCTTACAAACACCCCACCAACAACCAGGTCACCGACAGGTATCAAATGTTGTCTTCTTTTAGAAGCAAACCATATGAACTCCGTCTTATTGGAATTCAGGCACAGCTTTTTGGATGCTAACCAGCTGCGCATCGCTTGAAAGCAACTTTGAAATTTCATTTCAGTTTGATACCGTTCAGTAACCTCACAAGGTGCATAGATCTGGATATCATCCGCATAACAGTTCAAATTAAGGCCAAACGACAGAGCAATATCTTGGATTCCAGCAGTGTACACTATAAAAAGAATAGGTCCTAGGATGGATCCTTGTGGAACACCAACCTCCAGCAGCCGTTCAGGAGTCTCGTCTCCACCAAAGCAAACGGTCTGCTTTCTATTTGATAAGTAGGAGCTCAACCACTGGTGGGCAGATTTTAGTATACCAAATCTTCTGTGCAGTTCTTCGAGAAGCAGTTGATGGTCCACAGTGTCAAAGGCTGCGCTCATGTCCAGCAAGCATAGGAGAGTAAGTCTTCCCTGTTCACTATGGGTAATAATATCTGAAGTCATCTTGGCCAGGCTGGTTTCTGTCGAAGGATTGCTCCTGCGGGCTCCTGTGGGCCACAAACGATATATCTGACAAAAAAAATTACATTCTTTTCAAAACAATTCTCTCTAGAAGCTTTGCCAGGTAGGGTGTATTTGATATTGGTCTGTAATTTGCCTCAGAATCAAGATCAGTACAACGTTTCTTTAGGATCGGCACTACGCACGCCGTCTTTAAAACTTGAGGAACATTTCCCGACACAATGGTCAAATTTATAAAATGAACGAAAAAACTCAATAATATCCCCCAACACTTTTTGAGAAGCCAGACAGGAACTGGATCCAGGGCACATTGTTTGTTTTTTGAAGTTTTAATAACCTGATTGACTTCTTCTTGTGTTGTTAAAGTGAAATTTTCAAGTGTCACGGGTGGGTCTCTATAGTCTCAAGATCCTGGCCGCAGTCACAGTCCGGGGATTGGACTAGCCCCAGCTTAAATAAATGGTTATTTAATCTGACGTGTCCAACAATGCCATCTTAGATACCTGATAGATCTTAGCTGAATTCTAAAACTTAAGAAGTATTTAGTTAAATGAAAATCAAAAAATAACCATTGATTTTAGGTGTTGTAAAGATCTGACTCCATCTATGGTCGTTTATACATCCATAGTTCTATACAAGATATTATATATCTCTCTATGACACTTAAAGACTTGAGAAAAAAAAGGTACCCTAATAAAAAAATCCCTGAGCTGTCCTTTGACATATGCATTGCTGGGTTGAATTCAGTTTTCATTCTGTATCCGTGAGTGACGTGTCTCTCCTATGTAAAATCATTGGATAAAATCAGAAAATTGCTGTTTAATATTTGATTTGTGGGTGTTTGTGTGGTGATGAAGCTGAGAATGGACCTGAGATGAAGCCGGGAGAAAATAATTAATCTGATTGCACTAAAAATAACTAATTTAGCTACGATTAATACAAAATTAAAACCAGTGACGTGTTCCTGTCCGTAAGTAAAGCGGTTTGCACAATTTTTTTATACCATTCGAATTTCGATTGGTTAAGGCATTATTTATGGGGCTGTGGAGAGGTCTTTCGTAATCTGCAATTCATAGATGGTGCTTTTAAAACGACAAACACACGCTGTAGAAGCAAGATGGTAGACATATAAACCCTCAGTGTACACACATTTGCATCACAGTTCTCATCAAGATCATCATCATCATCATACTTCATGCTGAAGAAGCCCATCGTAGAAATGGGCGAAACGTCCGGAAGCTCCAGCTCCCACAGACCACGGCAACAGATTCCGGAAAACATCACTCCAGCATCATCAGCCGGCCGTGTAAGCCTAAAACTCTTATTCGAGATGTAATTTATTCATATTGATATTATATTATTATTTTGTGAATCTATGTAATCTGTCAAATAACAAAACTAACAAAATTAACACACCAATTTAACCTGTTTGATTTGCGTCCCCCCTATTTTCCTTGTTCCGCATTCGTATACGCCCTTGAATACTTTGAGCGTCCGAGGTTTTTCTATACGCCGTAAACTTGCCAGGGCGGGTTCAAATAATTTTACAGAAAAAAAAATAGATACCATTAGGTACAATTTAAAGTTGTTTGTTTTAAAATCGGTTTTAATATCATATAGTCATTTTACAATACACGTAACGTAAATCTTGTAAGTTTTTTTAATTATAATTTTGAATTTTCAATTTAGTTAGAAATTGTGTATGTTCCACACCAAACGATAACGAATTTGGGTTTGCCACTAAAGTAGATTTTGAAACGGGAAAACAAAAAATTGCACAACGTTCCGTTTCATTATCTACCACACAACGAGGGTGTCCTAACCTAGATAGACACACTCACACAAATGGCCAAAAACACGACGACCTCCGAGGAGGCAACGAGGGATATTCCCCATCAACAAGGAGTACCAGCATCTACCAGCATTCCTAGATCTCTGATCTACCTTCACCTTCATCATGGACCAAGGACTAAGGATCTTCAACAATCTCTCTGAGAGGGAAGATCTCACCATTTGGAGAACTATGGAGAAGATGGATGCAGGAGCACGGCCTTTGGCTCGCCTGTACCATAATACCTCTTCCAGAATACCTAACCCGGACTTCTCCCATTTCTTTATCAGGGGGGGGGATCTCTACAGTGTGTACAATAAAACATGGAGATATGTAAACAACTGATACTTTTTGTATGGTTCAGCAAGAAGTTGTTTATACGCTAACATTTTATATTGCATCCTATCTTAAAATAGATACGGTAAGATCATCCGACGCAGACATAAAAAATAATATGCATGTATATATTGTAAATGAATAACAGTTCATCCTCAGTCGTCGTGCAGAGAGGGTGTCTCGTTAAGACGTTAACTACGTCGCTAATTAAACGTCGAGAATAATGTACATAAGTTCTCTTAGAACGGTTTGTCTAATATCCGATAAATAAATTTTAACTGTGTAGTTATCATTATTGTAAATATCATTTTAATCACCAAAGTGGGGCAAAAGTTTAAAGTATCTTTGTCGTTGGATCCTTTATTGTAGAACAGCATCCATTTAAAGTTCACTCTACAGGCACAGAAACATTTCAATACCTATCATATCTTTCAGTTTCAAGAGAACGAGAAGAAGCGGTACCGTGCTGAGCAGACCCGCCTGCTCGTCAAACAAGAGCGGCTTCGCGAGGAGCTGCGGGCCGCCGGGGAGGGGGCGCTGCGGGAGCTGGAGCAGCTGCAGAATGAGAAGCGGCGCGCACTCATGGCGCACGAGGCCGGCAAGCTGCGCGCCCTGGAGGAGAGGTACGCTGCCGAGCTGAGGGAGTGGAGGGCGCGCCTGCAGCCCAGGAAACAGGTACGCCCTACTCTCAGTACTAGGGGAGAGTGGACCAAGTAATGTTATTCATTTGTACAGCACCTTGAGTATAAAACGTTGACTTAAATTCACCTCAATTGCATAGTTTGAAAATGAATGAAATATACTACAGCACTCCTAGATAGTGATTTAGTTTTTTTTTCAATTTACGCAATCGAGGTGAGTTTACAAAATGTTTTATAGGAGGAGTACAGGTTAGATAAGAAAATGATCAGTTTTTGAAGCTAGAATTTTTCTGTAAATTTCTATGGGAAGGGTTGTGTATTAAAGTTAGGTTTATTTATATTTTTATTACAGTCCAACTCAGTTATAGCAATGCTGCACAACTCTAAGCTATACATTTTGTGTAACTTCTGGCCGCGTTGTAGGCGAAGGGGTCACAAGTGGCATGTGGAACCGATCGCGTAAATAGCGGTTTACAAATTATAATTAATGCTTACTTACAGATATATTAGTTTAAGCTTCTTTTCATACAAATTAAATATAATGAGCTCACTTCACGAATATAATGTCCAAATAATAAGGTCAGCTCAATGCATCTACTTATATAAAATAATATGAAAACAATTTGGAACAGTCTAATAATGTCATTAACAAGGCAAAGAATGCTACCTGGCCGACTTGGCAGCAGATTTTCCATAAATGGAGGGTTTATAATCCATAATATTCATTGCTCTAATAATCATTTATTCTTTTGTTCAACTACGGCATTCTACAATTGTGTCGAGTATTCCCAATTTTATAAAATTATGTCTTGATAATATACAAGCTCTCACACCCCAGCGTTAGTAGGTAGGTACTGTGTTCACCTGCTCACATTTGTAACTAAGAACGGCCATAAGCTGCAAAATTGGTTGGTCTCTGCGCTCATTATAACTGGGTTTGACTGTATCTTCACTTGTAAGATATATTTACGCCACAAATAAGAGGTTGGTCTCTGCGCTCATTATAACTGGGTTTGACTGTATCTTCACTTGTAAGATATATTTATGCCGCAAATAAGAGGTTGGTTTCTGCGTTCATTATAACTGAGTTTGACTGTATCTTCACTTGTAAGATATATTTAGGGGGAAATAAGAGGTTGGTCTCTGCGTTCATTATAACTGAGTTTGACTGTTATCTTCACTTGGAAGATATATTTATGCTGCAAATAAGAGGTTGGTCTCTGCGCTCATTATAACTGAGTTTGACTGTATCTTCACTTGTAAGATATATTTATGCTGCAAATAAGAGGTTGGTCTCTGCGCTCATTATAACTGAGTTTGACTGTATCTTCACTTGTAAGATATATTTATGCTGCAAATAAGAGGTTGGTCTCTGCGCTCATTATAACTGAGTTTGACTGTATCTTCACTTTTAAGATATATTTATGCTGCAAATAAGAGGTTGGTCTCTGCGCTCATTATAACTGAGTTTGACTGTATCTTTACTTGTAAGATATATTTATGCTGCAAATAAGAGGTTGGTCTCTGCGCTCATTATAACTGAGTTTGACTGTATCTTCACTTGTAAGATATATTTATGCTGCAAATAAGAGGTTGGTCTCTGCGCTCATTATAACTGAGTTTGACTGTATCTTCACTTGTAAGATATGGTTATGCCGCAAATAAGAGGTTGGTCTCTGCGCTCATTATAACTGAGTTTGACTGTATCTTCACTTGTAAGATATATTTATGCTGCAAATAAGAGGTTGGTCTCTGCGCTCATTATAACTGAGTTTGACTGTATCTTCACTTGTAAGATATATTTATGCTGCAAATAAGAGGTTGGTCTCTGCGCTCATTATAACTGAGTTTGACTGTATCTTCACTTGTAAGATATGGTTATGCCGCAAATAAGAGGTTGGTCTCTGCGCTCATTATAACTGAGTTTGACTGTATCTTCACTTGTAAGATATGGTTATGCCGCAAATAAGAGGTTGGTCTCTGCGCTCATTATAACTGAGTTTGACTGTATCTTCACTTGTAAGATATGTTTATGCCGCAAATAAGAGGTTGGTCTCTGTGCTCATTATAACTGAATTTGACTGTATCTTCACTTGTAAGATATGTTTATGCCGCAAATAAGAGGATAGGAACTGAATTGTACACAGCTAGAATGTTTATAAGTAAAATAGGTATCAAAGAACACGTGGCCCGAAAGAAATCACATGGTGGAAGATTCTATTGTACCTAATATTGGAAAAAGGCTTGGACATCTTCTGATGGGACACACAGACTTTTTGGATATCCCTTATAAATACATATTCCATAAGTTGCTCATACACTGCATGCAGCATGGTTTTTGCTTTATAGTTTTCTTTTTGTAAATAATTTCTTATGTTGATTGATTTTATAAATCGCCACCTTAAAGGTAAAATTGAACAGGTGCTTTTAGAAATCGTGGATAAAGCATTTTATTGGGTGTAACTTGGCATAGTAAGTAATAAGTGAACTAATTAAGGAAGTGCTCATGAAAAACTTGTAAACTACAGGATTTTTACACTTTTTTAGTATTTTCTTTTGTAGAAAATAGGAAAAGGTGCATGTTATCTGAGAA